>VXCM01008210.1:31681-48014 GCA_014773175.1 Lucifuga dentata
TGTAACCCTGCCTCATATATAACCCTGCTTCATGTGTAACCCTGCCTCATGTGTAATCCCGCCCCTCATGTGTAACCCTGCCTCATGTGTAACCCTGCCCCTCATGTGTAGCCCCGCCACCCGCATGTAACCCTGCCTCAAGTGTAACCCCGCCCCTCGTGTGTAACCCTGCCTCATGTGTAACCCTGCCCTTGTGATTGGAGACAGAGAAGGGTATTAGTTTTGTGTTTTCTGCAGTAGTTGATGTTCGATGTGTTGCACAGATGGTCAGACTGATATCAGTGCAACAAATAAGCAGAAAATAATGAGAGGGATGGTGAATGATGAGTATGGGATGATGAGTGTCCTCTTTATGTGGATTTATAAAGTCCATATAAAGAGGAGATGAATTAACAGCTCTGTGGAACAGCAAGAAGTTTGCTTTGTGTTCCTGTGAACGCAGCACGTCAGTCATCGTTAACCTTTAACCTTCTGTTCCTGTCCCACAAACTGCTGACATCACGCAGCAACTCTGCATTCACATCCTCCGTGATTCAAGCTGTTCTGGGTCGTGTTGTGTAACCAGTTTGTGTGACCATCATGATTTATTCTCACTGGAATCTTTGTTTTCAGGTGAGTCGCTGGGCTTCCAGAGCTTTAACAGCTGACATCAGATAGCATCAGATCTGAGCACATCTGCAGGTCTCATCCTCCATCCGTCTTCCACAGCTGCATGTTTTGTCCACAATGAGCTAACAGAGAGAAATGATCATCCACTCCACCCAAAGCTGAGAAAAACTGAAAGTCAGAGGGAAACAGATCTAAACTCAGAGGCAACACTGAGACATAAAGCAGCAAATATTCATATGATGGCGTGATGATGATTTATGGTTTCTGTGTACAAACAGTACAGGACAGGTAAGAGAATGAAAACATTTATCAAAGGTACCATCATCTGATATAGTGAAAGAAATTATGAATGAATTAATCGTCTGATTCAGTGATCTGTGTGGTGACATGACTTGATGAACATACTGATCTTCACGTCTCTCAGTTCATGCTATCTTACACCGCTAACGCAGCCAGTAACAACACAGCAAACACTCTATCTGATGTCTGCAGAGAATTAACAGCTAACACCATTAACTTTTATAGAATAACATTTGTAGTAAATAATGGACTTATACTGAAAAAAGTATAGATCTTATTTTTGATGTAGTGGAGTAAATACTCAAGTAAAATACAGATGCTTAATAAAAATACTCAAGTACTGTAACAAAGTATTTTTACTTCACTATTTTACAACACAGCAGTTTTTTATCTTCAAATTCTGTTTCCATTTGATTTATTAGTCAGATATACAGAGTTTTAGTTTTGGTTTCTAATATTAGTGTTTTCTTGTCAGTGTCTCATCTTTGTGATGAGATCTGGACATGGTTGAATATGTTTAGTTTTTGTGGGCGGGTCTATCACTAGTGATGTATGGTCACTATTCTCAGAGGAGAACAGGAAGTAGAGATAAGTTTATTTATAGTCCAATATCAACATCTCACAGGGCTTCACAGAGCCACACATTAACGTTCCTGACCTGCGAAAACTCACCATGACGACAAGGAAAAACTCCTTAAAAATCCTTATCGTGTCAAGAAAACAGTGAAGAAAGTCAGGAAAGACTGAGAGAGAGATCCTCTCATAAACCAGCATGAGACAAAAACCATGAAACAGTACAGCAGGAAATAAAACCAGGTAAATATAAAAACATTAAATATAAAACCAGGTGAACGTAAAACCAGGTAAATATAAACCAGGTAAATATAAAAACATTAAATATAAAACCAGGTAAACATAAAACCAGGTAAATATAAAAAATGTAAATATAAACCATGTAAATATAAAACCATGTAAATATAAAACCAGGTAAACATAAAATCATGTAAATATAAAATCATGTAAATATAAAACCATGTAAATATAAAACCAGGTAAACATAAAATCATGTAAATATAAAACTATGTAAATATAAACCAGGTAAACATAAAACCAGGTAAATATAAAAACATGTAAATATAAACCAGGTAAACATAAACCAGGTAAATGTAAAACCAGGTAAATATAAAAACATGTAAATATAAAACCAGGTAAACATAAAACCAGGTAAATATAAAAACATGTAAATATAAAACCATGGAAATATAAACCACGTAAATATAAAAACATTAAATATAAAACCAGGTAAACATAAAACCAGGTAAATATAAAAACATTAAATATAAAACCAGGTAAACATAAAACCAGGTAAATATAAAAAATGTAAATATAAACCATGTAAATATAAAACCATGTAAATATAAAACCAGGTAAACATAAAATCATGTAAATATAAAATCATGTAAATATAAAACCATGTAAATATAAAACCAGGTAAACATAAAATCATGTAAATATAAAACTATGTAAATATAAACCAGGTAAACATAAAACCAGGTAAATATAAAAACATGTAAATATAAACCAGGTAAACATAAACCAGGTAAATGTAAAACCAGGTAAATATAAAAACATGTAAATATAAAACCAGGTAAACATAAAACCAGGTAAATATAAAAACATGTAAATATAAAACCATGGAAATATAAACCACGTAAATATAAAAACATTAAATATAAAACCAGGTAAACATAAAACCAGGTAAATATAAAAACATGTAAATATAAAACCATGTAAATATAAACCAGGTAAATATAAAAACATGTAAATATAAAACCAGGTAAATATAAACCAGGTAAACATAAAACCAGGTAAATATAAAAACATTAAATATAAAACCAGGTAAACATAAAACCAGGTAAATATAAAAACATTAAATATAAAACCAGGTAAACATAAACCAGGTAAACGTAAAACCAGGTAAATATAAAAACATTAAATATAAAACCAGGTAAACATAAAACCAGGTAAATATAAAACCATGTAAATATAAACCAGGTAAATATAAAAACATGTAAATATAAAACCATGTAAATATAAAACCAGGTAAATATAAAAACATTAAATATAAAACCAGGTAAACATAAAACCAGGTAAATATAAAACCATGTAAATATAAACCAGGTAAATATAAAAACATGTAAATATAAAACCATGTAAATATAAAACCAGGTAAATATAAAAACATTAAATATAAAACCAGGTAAACGTAAAACCAGGTAAATATAAAAACATGTAAATATAAAACCATGTAAATATAAAACCAGGTAAATATAAAAACATTAAATATAAAACCAGGTAAACGTAAAACCAGGTAAATATAAAAACATGTAAATATAAAACCATGTAAATATAAACCAGGTAAATATAAAAACATGTAAATATAAAACAGGTAAATATAAAAACATGTAAATATAAAACCATGTAAATATAAAACCAGGTAAATATAAAAACATTAAATATAACACCATGTAAATATAAAACCATGTAAATATAAAACGATGTAAATATAAAACAGGTAAATATAAACCCAGGTAATATAAAACCATGTAAATATAAAACCATGTAAATATAAACCAGGTAAACATAAAACCAGGTAAACATAAAACTAGGTAAATATAAAGTCATGTAAATATAAAATCATGTAAATATAAAAACATGTAAATATAAAACCATGTAAATATAAAAACATTAAATATAAGCCATGTAAATTTAAACCATGTAAATATAAAACCTGGTAAATATAAACTATGAAATGTAAGGAACAGAACAAAACGGGGGGGAAGTCAGTGAGGGGAGAGAGAAAAACAGAGGGAGTATTTTATTTGTAGTTTAGTATTTTATATGTATTTTATTCAACAGAGAGAGACAGTCTGCATGCATCCACACACAGCACACACGAAAAACTGTACATATATAATTAATATCTATCAATCAAACACATGCTGTCAATATCAACCTTAATACTCATATTATTGTTTATTGTATATTCTGATGCTTTGTTTTGTTGTTTGTTGAATCTTTCATGCCAATAAAGCTCTTTGAATTGACTTGAGAGAGAGAGAGAGAGAGAGAGAGAGAGAGAGAGAAGAAAAGGATAAGAAAGATCAGAGCAGGACTTCCTGTTGTTTCTGCTGATGTTTCTCTAAACAAAGTCTGATCATGTTCTGCTGCTCACATAAAGCTGTTATACATCATCATACTCTGACATCTCTCACACACACACATGCACACACACACACACACACACACACACACATTTAACATCCAGCAGAAGCAGTTATTTTTCTGTTATTCCTTATATCTCCAAGAGAAAAGGTCTTGTCTCTTGTCCTCTCCACAGCGACAGAACGAGAGAGAGAGAGAGAGAGAGAGAGAGAGAGAACGCAAATTTAAGTGTGAATAAATCGCTTGCCAATTAAAAACTACTTCAGTTAATGAGAATCTACACATACAAGGCGAAATTTCGCATCACAAAAAGGCAGCATTTATCATTGATATCAACCTATATTACAATTCTCTAGTCAAAATGAAAAAAAAATAAAAAAGCA
Source organism: Lucifuga dentata (assembly GCA_014773175.1). Taxonomy (NCBI): domain Eukaryota; kingdom Metazoa; phylum Chordata; class Actinopteri; order Ophidiiformes; family Bythitidae; genus Lucifuga; species Lucifuga dentata. The sequence continues at coordinate 36,199 of VXCM01008210.1, forward strand.
ACAAAGACCNATTGATATCAACCTATATTACAATTCTCTAGTCAAAATGAAAAAAAAATAAAAAAGCAACAAAGACCCAAACAATATTTGAAACCTATACAATTATCAGCTAATGTTACTTAATTAACTTGTACCCTTTTATTTACATTTTTATCTTCCTCCTATATATATATATATATATATACAGTATATATGTATCTATCTATCTATATATATCTATATATAGATGGATATAGATATATAATGATATATTTTTTTTACTGAATATAAAAAAGCTTCTTGCACAATCCCCATGTATACTTTATTAACATGACTTTGTTTTATGTCATAACTGTATTCCCTGGCATTTTGTTTCTACTTTTTGTTCTGTAAACCTGTTTGTTAGTTTGTTGTTTGAATTTAACTTTTTCAATAAAGTATGAGAAAAAAATGCGGCATTTATTTTATTCGCTCCGAGGTCAATTTGTTTTCTCTTCTTTCGCCTGCAGCAAGAGAGGATCAGCCAATCAAAACCGTCATCCACGTCACGTTTCATGTTGACTCAGCTCATCTCAGCACAGTTTTTTTTTTTTTTTTAGCCTATGCTTAATGACACGCGGCGTGCATAATGGCCCGGTTCATCCACAGTCCGTGTGCCTACAGAGTGACATAAAGGCACGCTGAGCGCCCGGTGTGTGCGCCTTTACACACGGACTGTATAATAAAACTACTCAGATATTAATGTGACCTGAGACACACCGCCATACGCTGTTCTGGATCAATTGGCTCCCTGAAATTTGTCCTCTGCCTCCTCAGATGTGGAGCTGCATCTCCAGGACCTGTTCAAACTGTCCTACCGACATCCTGAAATCTTGTCTTGGTCATCATGGTAAAGTTTCAGCTGCTGTATCAGACAGTCAGACTCCTTGTGTTCTTTCCTTCCCTCCAGAATTGGATGAATCCACAAAACGCGAAAACTGCCAAACTTTCTTGATGAGCAGCCAGAAATTAGCATCGCAAAGGTGTAAATAGTTTTGACGCGACAGTTTTGCATCCGAATATCCACATATATGCACCGCTTATTCGGGTCGCATGTCCCCGAAAATCTCCCTTATTTTTTGTTTTATTTAATGTGTGGCCCTTTGACCGCGAGAATGAAATTTTATTGGCCCCCATCCCTGCTGTGACGAATAAAAATGAATGGTGGAGATGAAATAAAGAAATAAACAGGAAGTATCTCAGGGTGCTGAGTGAAGGATGGATGGAATGAAAGATTAAGAGATGGGTGATGTGAAGAAGACGAGTCTGGAGGTGAACTTTTCTAATTCTGCGTTCCAACACTCACACAGTGCTGGGCTGAAAAACTCAGGCCGTGGTAAAAAACGGCCAGAAGGGTTTTCTTCCTGCAGGTGTCTGGACTCAGCGTCAGCACAGGAGAGAAAGTCAGACTTCAGAGGAGCTTGCTTTGGGCGTCTGATCAGTCTGCCTCCTGGACATATCCCTGGGAAGGTATTCTGGGAAAATCCACCTGGGAGGAGACCCAGATTCTTCTGGAGTGATTTCTTATATCCCACCTGGTCTGGAAATGCCATGGAATCCCTCAGGAAGAGCTGGAGGATGTGGTGAGAGAGGGTCACCTGGACTGCGTTACTTACCATGCTGGCTGAACAAACAAACCCAAATATGAAACAAAAGAATGGATGGACAGAAAAAAGAAAGGTAAACTATGACCTCCAATCACATGACTGGACATCACATGCATGTAAATACTAACTGACTTCCAGTGGGAGTGAAGAGGTGAAACCTGATCTGTAGTGTCACCTCTGACCTTACTGCCTAAGCAAGTCACACCACTTCCTGTTGTGGCACAAAAAGTTAGCAGCGTTTTACAGCTGCGTTTTATTGTGTATGAATGGAACTGTGAGGAAACAGGTTGAGATTTACTTGCAAAGCAGCGACTTGGTTCCATTTCTTCCTGTAACGCAACATGAACTTCAGAGGATGAAGAGCCATCAAACTCCTCACTAAGAGCATAATGGACTTCATTTTCATCCTGCTTTTCTGAGCTCACTTATACATATATAAATATTGCATTTCACAAAAAACCTGCGTATCATAGTGTAAAAGTGTGAACACAGACCCATTTATGTCACCATTCAGGTAGTCTCACTTCAGACAGGCAGAGGTGTGTAGAATAGCCAGAAACTACTCAAGTAAAAGTATTGTTGCTTTATGATAATAGTAACTCAAGTATAAGTAAAAGTAGTCACCAAAAGAATTATTTAAGAGTGAGAGTAAGAAAGTATAAATTAAAAGATTACTTGAGTAGTGAGTAACTTTGATCAAGCTTATTCTTTAGAATAATCAACAAGCTATAAAGGCTCATCTGAGAAAAAAAATGCAAAGTAGCCACATGTAGCTTCTAATACAATCCAAATCATATCATATAAAGAAACAGTAGACAGTAATAAATCAAATATTTACTACATAACAAATCATGACAATTCTGGCCTGGCTCCAAGACAGTTAGCTAGGTTAGCTTCATGAATTTACTCAGAGTAGAACAGGAAAACTTGAGTTAGCATTAGCACCAGCAGCTAGTTCTAGTTAAGACAGTTAGCTAGGCTAGCTTCATGAATTTACTCACAATAGAACAGGAATACTTGAGCTACCATTAGCAGCAGCAACTAGTTAAGACAGTTAACTAGGTTAGCTTCATGAATTTACTCAGAATAGAACAGGAAAACTTGAGTTAGTATTAGCAACAGCAGCTAGTTGAGACAGTTAGCTAGGTTAGCTTCATGAATGAATGAATTTGTTCAAAATAGAACAGGAAAACTTGAGTTAGCATTAGCAGCAGCACCTTGTTAAGTAGCTAGGTTAGCTTCATGATTTTACTCAGAACAGAACAGGAAAACTTGAGTTAGCATTAGCAGCAGCAGCTAGTTCTAGTTAAGACAGTTAGCTAGGCTAGCTTCATGAATTTACTCACAATAGAACAAGAATACTTGAGCTAGCATTAGCAGCAGCAGCTAGTTAAGACAGTTAACTAGGTTAGCTTCATGAATTTACTCACAATAGAACAAGAATACTTGAGCTAGCATTAGCAGCAGCAGCTAGTTAAGACAGTTAGCTAGGTTAGCTTCATGAATTTACTCACAATAGAACAAGAATACTTGAGCTAGCATTAGCAGCAGCAGCTAGTTAAGACAGTTAGCTAGGTTAGCTTCAAGAATTTACTCAGAATAGAACATGAAAACTTGAGTTAGTATTAGCAGCAGCAGCTAGTTAAGTAGCTAACGTTGCAGCTTACCGCCACATTTCCTCAAGTTCCATGTTGATTCTTAGAAGCTGAAATGTCACATTTTTAGGTAGACAAAGACGCAACGCGTTATGTAGCTGTCAGGTGCTCCGCCTTCCTCCCACCTCCAAAGACATGCATGTCAGGTGAATTGGGAACTCTAAATTGCCTGTAGGTGTGAATGAGTTTGTCTGTCTCCGTGTCAGCCCTGTGATAGACTGGCAGTCTGTCCAGGGTGTACCCCGCCTCTTGCCCTATGACCTCTGGGATAGGCTCCAGCTCCCTGTGAACCTTAACAGGACAAATGGGTAAAGAAAATGATGGAAGGATGGATGGTTTTGGTCGACTTTGGGGCCAGTGGGGGGGTCAATATGGCCNAATGATGGAAGGATGGATGGTTTTGGTCGACTTTGGGGCCAGTGGGGGGGTCAATATGGCCAGATGAAAATGCCAATGATGCCGGGGACAAATAATTCTGTAACTGTCCGATGTTTCTCCATGCCACCCCTTTCTCTTTTTAGAATCCATTTTTCGTCTAAGCACCAAGAAAATTACGAAAGAAAAAAATCGTGTTTGCTTAGTTTAAGTTCATTTTAATTCATATTACATTATATGCAAAGACACCGGCCGGCCCATGTATCAAGCCGTGTCAACCCATCGTTGTCATGGAGATGACGGATGATGGGACGCTAAATGTGATTGGACCAAAGCTCTCTCTCTCTCTCTCTCTCTCTCTCTCACACACACACACACACAGTGGAGCAGTCACTTTCATTTTCTCTGCTGCAGTGCAGAAAGCGGAGAATTTTGACTCGTTGAGTCGGAGAGATGTCTCACAATTAATAAAAAAGTAACGCAAAGAGTGCGACCAAATAAGTATATGTTTTTCTTCATAAATATACTCAAGTATGAGTTAAAAGTATCCTGCAATAAAACTACTCAGTAAAGTACAATTTTGTGAAAAAAGTTACTTAAGTAAATATAATGGAGTAAATGGAATGTTACCTCTGCAGACAGGTATGTATGTATGAGTGCATTTTTTCTAGAAAAAAAAAAACATGGTNTGTTACCTCTGCAGACAGGTATGTATGTATGAGTGCATTTTTTCTAGAAAAAAAAAAACATGGTGATGTGGGGCTTTCAGGTACAAAATGAAATACCGTAAAAATGAGATGGAGATGGACTTCAGAGGTCAGGCTGCTCGTGCTCTGAACACGGCTAATAAAAGCAACAGCGATTAAGTCTGGGACTCTGATTTAGAGGAGAAATGATTACAGCGTCTCTGCCATGTATACAGATTATGACACATCTTATCACGTAATATAAATCCTCAGCAACAATGGCATCCTCATATAAACAGCTCTCCTTTTAAACAGGCTAAAACAGACATGGCAGCTTATCCTCCGTGCTGCGTTCTGCTCAGCATCAGAGATATTCTTTGCGCTGCAGAGGAACAATCAGACCATGTAAGGATGGACGGTCTGAGACGTGTCAACTGTGATCACAACAGGTCTGGTTCATTTCCTCATCAACAACTGCTGCCAACTCTGTTCTGTGGAAAGTCGCCAAGGCCTGCTCCAAAAGTGGTCAGAAGTCATGAAATGACGTCATCAGCTAATCTGCACACGTGATGTCACCACACAGTGACTTGCATGTCACCTGCGTAAATTAGTTTTGCATTATAACTTCCCAAGTTGCCTCAAAATGTTTCTGTTTCTGTTTGGTTGCTGATCATGAACATATCACATGTGTTTCTGGGAGTTCTGAAATGTCTACAGACATAATTACACATTTACAACAATTAAAGGACCATACTGGCCATTTTGCATGTTTGACCCTAATACATTCAGTTTTCAAACATGTTACGTTACTAACAATCATTTCCCAAAGGATAAAACTGTATTTCAGCTTTCCTGATATTTTGCAAAATCTCTTAATCTTTCAAAATCAAATATTCAAGCGATACACCCACCTTAAAAATCCATGTTTCTCCTGCTAATAGTTACACAGCCTTATGAAGTCACGGTCCTTTAAATTTTTCCATAAACGCAGGTCTTCTTTTGGGACTATATTCCCCGGTGGAGGCATACATTCACTCCACGCTTTTTATTGAGCTTAAACACTAAAATTACATAACTTCTAAAAAAACCTGAATACACGTCTTGTTGGTGATGATGGATTACCTATCCCAAGAACGTTTACAGTATCAACAAGTTGATTTTAATAGCAGAATGAACTGAAACCAATGGAGGTCTGGAAGGTAGGAAAAACATTTTTAATTCACTGTTCCAGTAGTATGCTTTAGCAAATGATTGTCAGTAACGTAATATGCAAAATGGTGGCATGGTCCTTTAAATTTTTTTACGGGGAGGTGTAACGATCTCGTTACATTTTCNATGCAAAATGGTGGCATGGTCCTTTAAATTTTTTTACGGGGAGGTGTAACGATCTCGTTACATTTTCAAATTAACTTGATAAGGTGTTGAAATTAAAAAAATATATATAAATGATTCTTTGTCTCTCCTTCCTTTGGTTCTCTCCTTTTACTTTTGCTTTGAACTAATTTTCCTGTTGGGGGGGGAAGAAGAGGAAGAGGGCAGAGAGAGAGAAAGAGAGAGGGAGAGGAAGAGAGAAAGGAGGGAGAATAAGAGAGGGAGAGAGAGAGAGATACAACTTAATACAACATTAAGTTGTATTTGTTGTACTGTATTGTATTTAATTGTATTTAGCGTTGTATTCAGGGGCTACATACATATTTATACAGAGGGAAAAGAAAGTCCATTTGTATATAATTACAATACTTGAGTAAATGTACCAAGTTAGCTAACTTAATATCTACATTTGAAAAGTAAATTTCCGCTAAACATCTTCTATCTGTCAGTGCTTAAGTTCCCATGAAATGTAATGAACTCGACGCAAAGACAATAAAATGAATCCAAGGCAAATGTATGCAAAGGATATGCTAGGACGAAATCATATTGTTCATGATAATATCACGCACAGCAAGAAGAAGCTAAACTAGCCGGCCTGCTTCGATTTCATTCGAAATGCTTCAGCTACAAGCTAACAGGCTAACAGCTAAAGGTGCAACACAACAAATTAGTTTCTCCACCTGAGGCAGAAACACCTGGTGAATACCAAGAAAGTCACATGAGGAGGAGAGCCAATCAGATGATTTGAGATGCAAAACAAACAGGAAGTGACTGACTTATCAAGCATAGCTGGAGCGTTAGCTAGCCGTACTTCCTGTGACAGAACAAGCTAACAGTGGAGTGAAATTAGCTTAGCGGTGACTTTTTGTCAGTGGTGACTTGTTGTTATGATGTATGAACAATGTTAGCTTAACCACTAACAATGGTTAGTGGTTAACATAAGTAAGTTAACGTAAGTTAGCATAGCTTAGCCGCTATGCTAACTTCAGATTATTTAGTTCTGGAGGGAAAATCATAACCTGCCAAAGATCAGATCTGATGACATCACCAGTCATTTTATTTATGTTTTATAACGACTGAAGACGAGCAGCTAAAGCTAATCTGAGTTATTGTTTACAAGCTAAAATATTACAGGATTTAATTATTTCTGCTTTTACTGAAGGAAAAACTACTGTTTCTACTTTTACACTGATTCATTTTTACTCATGTTGGTAGAGTTTATTGTTTATTTCTAAACTCACCATGACAACATTGTTCATATCATGTTGAACATCATTATTATGCTAACACCTTTATATATTATATATAAAGTTGCCAAAATGTAAATAATCAAAGTTTCATTTCCTGAAAACAGGACTGTAGCATACTTAAGTTATTTGTATTTATGCTGCTAAATTCATTTTGGCTATACATAATATGTTACATCAAAATATGTAATATTATGCAGCATCATATGAAACATATGTTACATATTTTGATGTTTTACATGAGTTAGTTACCATGATTAATTTGGTGACTAATGATGATTAATTTGAAGTTTATTTCTTAAGATAAACTGATCCAGATGTGTTCTAGTTTGACTTTCGCTCACTTCTAAATGGAAATGGATCTCGGCTGGAGTTGATATTGGGTCAGAAGTCAGAATGTCTGCTTTATGAACGGTAACGTCTGTCCTGAGCAGCAGAAAACGCCAAATCCTTCAGGAAATCCTCTCCTGATCGGACACGTTTAGAAAATGATGCTGATCTGTGCAGCTCAACTGTTCTGCTGAGAGTTTCTATCTGATAGAAAGACGGCGCTTATCAGCACGTTATGTAAGATCGGGATTTTAGCGTTTTGAAAGGGGAACTCTGGAGGGGCAGTAAACCTCACAAATATGCGGTTATCAGCCGTATTCACTCTGAACACCTTTCATCCAGAAACACTCCATCCCAGTGGGTACCCGTTCAAAAACCTGAAATATGCTCGTCACACCAGAAGACTAATGAGTTCATTTTTGATAGAAAGTTGGAGGTGTGTTTGGAAGACAGACGAGTTTCTGCGGGGAACGTTTAGCCTGAGACAAAGGAAGACGAGGACATTTCTGTGGACTTTATACACGACTGTGAATAACTATTATAATTATATCACTGGATCCATCAAACTTCTGACATCTGCATTATGTGATTGGCCATTTTCAGATCTGTTGTTCATTTGTTCTGGACTGAATCAGGGACTAAATGTTCCAATGCTGCATTTACCGACTGGTTTGGTTCAAATTCCAAACCAAAATATATCAGCAAAAGTCATGTGACAACACTCTCTGCTCATTAGTCAGGAATGTCTGGCAGTGGAGAAAGAAACTCCAAACAGGAAGTAGTTTCTATGGTGTCAAAGTAAATCAGAGTAACAAAGATGAATGTGGATCTTTTCCAAGTCATAGCATCATTTGATCCATGAAGAAGAAAACTATGACAGCAGAAGCTGAATCTGACTTCAAGACAACGTGTGGAAAACCACATGCTGCTTCACATGATGTGAAGAAGACTTGCTGCCTTCACACGCTGAACAGGAGAATGGAGCAACATGCTGACAACATACAAGCACATGCTAACCTGAACACATGTTCATATGAACACATGTTAGCTAGCATTGATGTGTTTCCACCTTTAACAGCATCGTTTTATTTGATCAGCAAAGGAGTTTACTTAACGTGAAACACACAAGAAGCATCTCTGCTGCTAATAAATCAATACATCAGTAGATTGACCTGTAGGTTCAGAAGTCATGCAGATCATGTTCAGATCACAAACTANATCAATACATCAGTAGATTGACCTGTAGGTTCAGAAGTCATGCAGATCATGTTCAGATCACAAACTAACCTGGGTTAGGGTTCATTTGGAATCAGACTGAGACCACCTCCTCAAAACGGTCTTGCACCCGGTGTATCAGGCTTAATCTGTATCAGGCCAGATTAAGCCCCTGCCAAACTATAGCCGGGTATAGTCTGGTCTAGGCCAAAATATACCCCGGGCTGGTTTATACCCTGGGGTATATTTTGGCCTAGACCAGACTATACCCCACTAGTCCAGATTCTACCCCCTTGTGTTCTTCTTAAATTAGTCTGTATTTCAATGTCCAGAGTTTCTTTCCATCATAATTTAAAAAATAACACCTCACTGTAACACAGCAGATTGAGATCCTAACTGTCAGATTATTGTCAGTCAGCACTTTGTTGGCTCTATGGAGCTTCACCAAAGTTTAAAAGTTGGTGAAAAGTTGGTGTTGCAGTAACATGTTTCCTTTCTGATAAATTCAGGGATAGCTAGTTTGTAGCAAGCCCATCATATATTTTATTCAGCTCATTGTAGTCTGCACTGGATTAGTTAGTAACGGCGTTTAAACCATTAAAATGTGTGTTGTAGATAAGGTTGTGTCATCAGGTGTGAAATAAAATCATAAACTTATTATGTATCCTTGAATATGTTGTGTGTCTGAGTGTGGGGGGTATAACTGGCCTTGGGGGTTATGAAATAGCCTAGACTAATAACGGGACTAGCCCTGAATATACCCAACTAAGGCTAGCTCACTTTAACCCCTAGGATAGTGTGGGCAGGGGTGTATCTTGAAGTGTTACACCGGGTGTGACTGCTTTGTTCAGAAGTGCACAAACAAACTGTACGACTGATTTAACGGGACCAAACCATGCAGTTGTGAAAATGCTCGTAACACATCTCAGCTCTTTTGCTGAAAATTAAAATAAAATCTACAACTGAGTGGAACAATGTCATCTCTGGACTCTTACACACACACACACACACACACACACACACACACACACACACACATCTCTGGATCTCTTATCTCTCTTATCTTAGCATCGATCTCTTAAACATGGAGCTCTAAATCAGAGTTTGTTTCTTTGCTGGTTTAACGTGTCAGTTTCTCTGTAACAGCAAATAAATCAGGAGAACTCATGACTCCAAACATGAAGCAGCTCATTAATGCTGATCTTCATGTTTACCTGAGACTCACCTGACAACGACGTGTCATTAACGAGATACTGATGCTCTGATTAATGTTAAGCAAGTTTTATGAATGAGCTTCAGTTATCACAGCGTTTATTTAGCGTGACAGGGGGTAGTTACTGTGATTTGTATGAATTACCCTCATGGCTTTTTAAATCCGTCTTGGATCTGCTCCTGGATCTGGATTAGCTGTTCTTCCCTGAGTTAAGCCCCACCCAGAATCAGATCATAGTAGGTCTTTTTTTTTTGTTTCAGCAATCCTGCCAAGCAACAGATGTGGGTGGAAACGTTATCTCTGCCAAGGAGGACGGACAATGGACCCCCTCCTCTGTGGGTCCTCTGTCGGGCCGCCCACCGGCAGAGACGCGGAGCTGCAGCGGCTCATCGGGCTGACAGCATCCATTCCTCCTCCTCATCCTCCAGAGCAGCGACACACCGCGGACACGTCCCGTCCTGCTGCCGCCATGACCGAGGTGAAGCTGGCGGTGCTGGGCAGGGAAGGAGTCGGGAAGTCAGGTGAGAGAGAAAGATGCTGAAGATGTTGCTGAGACATGCTGCAGCCAACGATCTGACTTGTGTGTGTGTGTGTGTGTGTGTGTGTGTGTGTGTGCGCGCAGCTCTGATCGTGCGTTTCCTGACGCGGCGCTTTATAGGAGAGTACGCCTCATCTTCAGGTAAATGAAAAGTCCTTCACTCATTAATAAGAAACCCGCTGTTTCTGGTTACATCATTAGTCTTAATATCAGTCTGTAAAATCATATAAAAATCATATAAACTCCATACATGATGTGAACTCAGGTACTGATTTCCTGATTGATTTGTTAAAGGACCATACCACCATTTTGCATGTTTGAGCCTAATATATATTTAATTTTGATATATGTAACATTAATGACAATCATTTCCCAAAGCATACTACTGGAACAGTGAATTAAAAATGTTTTTCCTACCTTCCAGACCTCCATTGGTTTCAGTTCATTCTGCTATTAAAATCAACTTGTTGATACTGTAAACGTTCTTGGGATAGGTAATCCATCATCACCAACAAGACGTGTATTCAGGTTTTTTTAGAAGTTATGTAATTTTAGTGTTTAAGCTCAATAAAAAGCGTGGAGTGAATGTATGCCTCCACCGGGGAATATAGTCCCAAAAGAAGACCTGCGTTTATGGAAAAATTTAAAGGACCGTGACTTCATAAGGCTGTGTAACTATTAGCAGGAGAAACATGGATTTTTAAGGTGGGTGTATCACTTGAATATTTGATTTTGAAAGATTAAGAGATTTTGCAAAATATCAGGAAAGCTGAAATATAGTTTTATCCTTTGGGAAATGATTGTCAGTAACGTAACATGTATGAAAATTGAATATATTAGGCTCAAACATACAAAATGGGTGGTATGGTCCTTTAAAAACCTATAATTTGCATTAGTTTTGCACAATTCCAGGTGTTTAATATGTCGTCCTTTTTTTCCACATATGCTATTTCAGTATTTTAATTAAAAAACATTTGATAATCTTATCTTGTTATCTTGTTCTGCACTTTGGATCATGTCCTTATAGCAAATACCTGTAGGCATAAATAAGCTGTATCTTCATACTATATGTCCTGTGTATGTCTCCTCAGACTAATGTGCATATAAACATGCACAGACCATGATATCTGCCTGCTGCTGGTTGGTGTCTAGTTTATATTTGTAGCTCATATATGTATTTGTTGGGCTGGAAACGTGACCTTGGCTTTAGGGAGAGTGACTCATATAGGCTCTGATAGCGGCTGAATAAGTCTTTGTTTCCCTGAGAATAATCTAGTTTCATCTGAGTTTCTCACTTTCTGCATGTCACTGTTTGGCATGTAACCTGATAAGTGCTGCTTTCAGCTAGGAGCTGAGGAGAACATGCAACACGTAACCACCTAAACCAAACAGGCTTTATCTGCAGCTTCAAGAACACAGGTTTAACCACAGCGCAGGGCCGGGCCTAACTTTTCTGGGGCCATAAGAAGATTTTGACGGCCCCCCAAGATCATTCAGTATGCTTCTTCTTCTTTTCCTTTCGGCTTTCCCTTCAGGGGTCACCACAGCGAATCATCTGCCT
>VXCM01008212.1:0-18060 GCA_014773175.1 Lucifuga dentata
TCTGCCTTTGTCCTCTTCATCTTCCTCACCGCCAGAGTCATCCTACATACCACCATCCTATGCTGTATCCTAGGCTCCTGGATGCCAAACTTGCCCATCACTTCCTCATCACCTCTGTTGCCTGCACCAACATGTCCATCTTATCCAGCACTGGTTATTCCATCTTGTCCAAACCTAACTAGCCTGGAGTCCGATCTCCATGGCAACTGCTAATATTACCTGTAGTGGTAATAAAATTGAGAAAGTTGACACCTCAAGTTAGAGGAAGAAATGGAGAAGGAGAGAGAGTGTGTTAGAAGGAGAGACTGAGTCATGGAGAGAGAAAGAGAGAGACTAATGGCCATGAGAAGTGGGTGTACTGCTCTCCATAATGCTGTAACCACATGAAGACAGCTAATCAAAACTTCTCAAAATTTCTTTTTTTACACAATTTTTGAAAATTACTAATTCTAGAAAAATATTTTTTCAGATTTTTGGAGGAAGAATATTAAACATTTTTCTAAAAACAAGTTTTAAAAATCTGAGAGTTTCAAAAAAATCTAGAAAAAAACTATAAAGTCAAAAAAAATTCTAGAAATTCTTACATACTTCATGGATATATGTATATNTATATATATATATATATATATATATATATATATACACATATATATATATATATAAACTATCACACTCTATCACACTCATTGTGTCAACAACAAATGATGCCTTAAAAACCAGGCAGAAACATCCATCAAAAAAATTTCTACAAACCAAAACTTTGTCACCTACTCTAGTAACAAATTTTTTTGTAGTTCACCATTTAGGTGTCAAATAAAAGGCAATGTTGATTTAAACAAAAAAAGTATAATTACAAAAATGCTCCAGAGACTGAGGGTTAAATAGGTAATTAAGAACAACAGAAAAAAATGGCATGGCAACAAAACTATTCTCCTATATTGTTGCCCATAATTCCTTAAAATGTTTGCCATAATAAACCTATGAAAATGGGATAAAATGAATTCATATTTCACACCCTGTTAGACTTACAGATAACAAAGTCAAACGTACTGAGAAAGACTAATCAAGTTTGTGTGACGGGTGGGGTTTGGACCCAAATGCAGCACACAGTACAACTCCGACAAGTAAAGTTCTTTATTAGAGCTCTCAGTCCAACACAGAGGCAGGCAGAAAAACTGGCAGGACAAAGTGCCTACACTAACACAGTCAAACAAAGAGTCCAAACGCAGAGACTGGAATCGGAGTCGGGGACAGAAGGCAGAAGTGATAACCAGGGGGGCGACGAGCAGAATAGTCCAAGACAGGCCGAGTCGGTAACAGAATGTCAATCCACAAACAAACGCTGGAGAGTCTTGCATCGAGGATGGCAAAGAACAATCTGGCAAAGGGTGAGTGTGAGACTGGGGTTTAAATCCATGCTTGATTGGTGCTAATTGGTGACAGCGTCCAAACCTGAAATGAATCAGGCTGATGAACTGAGGTGAGGAGCTGAAGACCAGGCAGGCAGAAATGGCAGGTGAGTAGCTGAGGACCAGGCATGCAGAAATGGCAGGTGAGTGGCTGACCAGACATGCAGAACTGTGACAGTTTGATGCATGTATTTATCACTCATCTTGCTCACAAACTTCCTTTGTCAACTCTCCTCTAAAGTCACATTCATCTTGTCTGTTTTGTCTGGACCGTTATGTAAGTCTGGCAAAGCCTGCCGGGATATACTGTGCAGAAAAGGTCATTTTAGTCTTGGATTTCCTCTGTCTGGGTTTCCTCCAGCCTCGCTGATGTAACACGGTGATAATGCAGTCTCTTCTCTCCACACACAGTCTGAGCACAAAGGCTGGCAGAATAAGAGCTGTAGCTTTAAAGTGGTGGAGATGGAATGGGAATGCTTAGTCTCTTTCTTTATTTCTTCTATACCAACCTATTTTAATTTCTCTCCTCTTTCTATCACTATTACTGTACCTTCTGTCTGCCATTTTACAGTAGTGATGGGAATGGGTACACAAAGGTGCTGACTGTCCTCCTTCACACTGACTGAAGCAGCTCTCAGAGATCTGGACCATCCAGTCTTTGATGCAGAGCAGGCTGAGGCCTGTCTTTTCTCCCACTCACAGTCATACATCTTAGCTTACTTGCCAATCGAATTGGCAGCAAATTCAGCCTCATTTCCATCTAGCGATTCAGTTAGCACATGTGCAGAGTGCGCACTCAGCAGAGAAGGGAAGATGCAAAGGGATGTAATAAATTGTGTGTCTGCAACAAAAATTTCTGCTTTGTGCAAAAATGAAGGCAGTTTAAGATCTACAGTATAATCTAAAAATAAAGGGGTGGTATTTATTGAGCTCAAAAAAANAAAAAAAAAAAAAAAAAAAAAAAAAAGAAAATTCAATGCAAAGGCCTTTTTGCATATTTACATAATAAAATTCTCCACCCGGACCCCACTCGTGATAAGTCAGCACTTCAGCACAATCCCATGTCTACCCTACAGGCCTGTCCATACACAATTCCTCATCAGTCCATCCACCTGCACAGAGACAGCCTGGGGACTGAGATGTGTCTCTTCTCTCACAGGAGAGGGAGATTAAAAGTGAACAATTCTCCTGCAGGCTTCTAAACAACACCCCAATTACAAAACAGATAATTAATTCATATATACAGAGGAGACCACAAGCAGCATATCAGATGTGTAACATCTAAAGGCTTTCTAATGGGCAACCAAATTTAGCCGTACAAGCACATCAACCTGCACCTTCGTGACTACATGAGTATATCAGTTTCTAAGTTTCTATCATAAAAGTCCATATGATACATTATCAGCCATTATCTTACAGATGTGCTAACTAGTGAGCTAACAAGATGGCAGAACTATTTATTGGTTGTCTGGTTTTGGCAAAGCTTTGACCTCCCTCTGAATCTAGTACAAATGAGGCAACACAAATTTTGCTTAAAGCCAGATCCCTGCTGTTCTGTGGATGATGCACTTACTGTAAGTCCTGTAGTGGACAGCATTAAACTGAACAACTGCAAAGTTTGCAAAGGAAAGTATCACATTTTTGGGATGTTCGTCAACATACAGGAGACAAAAAAATTCACAAAATCCACTGGATTTTCACTCAGCTGTATCACTTTGGCACATGCTAAGTGTGACATCACAGTTCAGAACACTGATATTTATTAGTGCTTTTATTACTGTCCATGAATTCAGAAATTTAAAAATGAAATTTTAACATGATGTAGGTTCTCACTTTCTTGAATATTGCCAGATGAGCATGAAGCATGAACGAATGATCCACTGGAGATAAATGGATGTTTGTTGGTGCTGGTGTGCTCTAGTGCACTATAGATGTACTGCATGTATGTTGTGTATATATTTATATGTCCCTATGGTTACACTCTGTTCATATATATTTCATGAATGATGTCCAAGAGAGAGCATGTAATATATTGTACATTAACACGGCCGTGGGCCTAATCATCCCCTCAGCAGCCAATTACAGCTAATCTCTGCTTCATCTTCAACCAATCACAATCCTCATATTGTCTCTGAAAAAAATGTATCACAGAAAATGGGCGCACACACACACACACACAGAGAGAGAGACAGAGAGAGAGAGAGAGAGAGAGANTTTTTTTTTTTTTTTTTTTTTTTTAGGTTACTTCCACCGCTGATCAGAAGCCAAAGGAAAAAAAACAAAAAGAAAAACAAAAAACAAAAAGACATTTCCAAATCTGTGTTGTGTTTGGACCAAACTTGCGTCCAGCTCTTTGGGGCTATTGCTGTCTGACTGCCTGGTTTTCCGTCTCATTCTGCCTGCCTGTCCAAGGCTTTTCTTCTGCCCACCTTCTTTATCAGCCTGTCTGTCTGCTTGCTTTTCTGGCTGCTTGCCATCTATCTTTCTGCCTGTCTTCAGGGTAAAAAAAAGTTCTTGTAGGTTTTCTTCTTTCTTGGTGTGGAGGATGGAAGAAAAGAATAAAAACTTGAAAAAATATCCTTACAGAATGTTGTAAGACAAACAAGAACAGCAAAAAGAAAAGACAGAAGTCTGTGTTAGAAATAAAACTGTAGATTTAAATTCATATTAGATTAATATATAATTCAAATGATCTGCAAAAGTTTTGAAAAATATTATCTATTTTTAATAAAAACCTGTCTGATCTTCATGTTTTATTGATGGGAGCACCTCTTTAAGTCTAATGGCTAGTGTTTGGCTAAAATCTTTGTGTATGTTCGTCAAAGAGGCTCGCAGACCAATAAGATGATGGATCTTTACCTTCTTGTGATGCAATGAAAGGTAAAGATCCATCATCTTTATCCGATTCATTAAAAACATGCAGGAGAACGGGCTACTTCATCTGAGACACGTTCTTTGGTGAAACTGAAAATTCACCAGAGCTTTTTTCTAATTCTCTAGTTAGTTCATGTAATCAAAATTTTTTACCACCCCCCCATGAAGGCATTGTATTTTAGTGCTGGCAAAAAGAAAATCAATACCAATTATTTTCAAAACACAAAGATGTCAAGTGAAGAGAAGAAAAAAGCTCAAGCTTGTTCTTTGCTATTTAGTGGAGCAGAAAATATGGTGATGGCACAGGCATTTACAGCAACGCAACCCTGTAGCTTTAGACAGTTTTTTTTCTTTATCGGTTTGCCTGAACTGCTCCTTTATAGTAGGGTTGTGCCATATATCATTCATATTGGTCTACGTTTTCAAATGATAAAAATTTGTCGTATCACATACTGACAGTATTGCAGCACGATGATGTGCTGTACAATTTATAACATGCACACGAACAAAAAAACAAAACAATCATGTCCAAAAGTAGCTAATCAGCTCCTCTGTTGTTTGGAAACGGTTCGGCTGCAAGGCTAACAGGCTAACAGCTAAAGGTGGAAACAAAACAAATTTATGTCACCACCTGAAGCAGCAAGAAAGTTACAAGTGGTGTGAGGAGAAGAGCCGCCGCTGATTTGTGACGCAAAACAAGCAGGCAAGTGATGCTAACTCAGTTGAGCGTCGCATTAGCTAGCTGTACCGCCTGCGACAGGAAAAGCTAAGGGTAGAGTAAAATTAGCAAGGCAGTGATTTTTTTTTTCTTGCTNAAAAAAAAAAAAAAAAAAACTCAACCGAAGATACAACATCCCAACAAGGAAGTATTTTTCGATGATGCTCTGCCGATGATATATGAACAGCCTTAGCTTAGCTGCTACACTAATTTCAGTTGAATTCTTTGCCTCAACCACAGACTTGTGATCAAGTGTGTGTGTGTGTGTGTGTGCGTGTGTGTCTGTGTGTGTGTGTGTGTTTACTTATCTATAGCTCTGACACATTTACATTTGCAAAGAATTTCAGATAATTTTATTTTTAAGCTTTAACAGTATTTTTTTTCTCAGTGTGTACCTTTTGGTTTTGAGGGTTTCACTTCTTTTGGATTGCTGTTTACATGAGCGCTTCATATTTATTTTATTTGATGATACTGTTTGTGTTTTATGAACTACTGAAGACTAAAGCCAAGTTAATTTGATTAATTGCTTGCAAAGTAAAATTGACACGATTTACTTATCATTTTTACTTTCACTGAAGGGAAAAAAACTCTGCTCTTCCTACTTTTATATATACATATTACTTTTTTCTCACGGTTTTACAATTTGCAGTATAAAATATTAATATAAACAGTGTTATATTTTTCATAGTGTGATGAGTATTGTTATTACAAAAATATTATTTTTAGGCTATATCGCCCACAACTACTTCACAGTACCTTAGCTGTAAGGCTTTCATATTATAAACATGATAAAAAAGAACAACAAAGATTAGTAAAGACAGTATGTAGAGGCACAACAAAAGAGAACACACACCATAGCATTTTCCTAAAGTGATTCTGTGACAGCAAAACTGTATTATCACATCAGTTCTACTTTGACTCTCAATTTTCTTTTCTTACTGAAAGTAGTCAAGGGAAATAAAAGGTAGGAAAACAATAAAAGTGAAACATCAGTGAAAAACAATTGGACACACTGCATAACTCCACTCTGTTTCACAGTTCTGCTGCAAATAATGGGGAATGATTGACAACAGGAGGTAGTGTGGATGTGGTGTTTCCAGTGTTTTGAGATGGCAGAGTGATCTGAATATGGTTTGAAGAAAGATTAGACTGCCCAAAGTAATCCAAAGCTAAAAGCTATTTTTACTACTAAAGCCGTTACATGTGGGCGAGGTAGAGGATATAATACTTGATGCTGGTGAGTTAGATTACCCTGCACAGGCCTGAAACATCAATGCCTGGTTGATGGAAATAACAATAAAAAATGTGGGACCCAAGATACCACAGTCTCCTGCACAGAATGAAAAAAAAATGATGCTGTCATCCTTTCCAGCCTGACACCTGAACTCTGCTTTGGGTAGTCCATTCCTCCTATAAACTAATTTCTAAAGTATAAAATTCCTCTAGACTCTTTCCATTTTCTCCAAAGGTGTTATGTGTCTACAAAATGACTGCCAAAGGGCTGAGGTTCAACACAATATTTTGTGTGTGATTGGTGAGAGTTGTTGCGGGCTGTGCACAGTGTAAAATTCACAGCACAGCTATGACTCTGCAGACATCATTATATTGATCTACGCTCCATACCTTTGCCACAGCAATGATCAATGACGGCAGAAAGACAAAGACTACTGGCCCAATCATGGCTGAACAGAGACGTTGCCTATCCACGGTATGATTCAGTTGCCTTCTCACGCTCGTACCTATTCATAATTCTGCTGTTCGACATTAATCCATCACCATTGGAACAGCTTCAGGCTGGTGGAGCTTGACAACCTGTGATTTACACAGTCTGAGCCATGAAGCAGATATTACACAGACTGGACAGAGTGGGCCTGAGGGATCTTTACCAACAGGGCAGATTTACATCCATCTGTGCGTGTGTGTGTGTGTGTGTGTGTGTGTGTGTGTGTGTGTGTTGGTATCCATCAGCAGAAACACTTAAGTGTGCTGATGCAAGGGATAAAAAAAGCACACAGCGTCACTGTCATATTGACAGAAAACTGGGGAATAGATTGATATGGGATCAATACAGAAACAAATCAGCAGGGGGTTTGGGCCCTCATGCCTAGAATTTGTGGATTGTGGTTAAATCTCACTACTGTCTTCCACATTATGTCTCACACAGCCGTGTGTGACGTAAGCAGATGCGATGCAACAGCGGACGAAAAGCTCACAACCTGCGTAGAATAATTTTCTGAATTGCACAATGCCAATTTAAAAATTCACCATGATCTGGGCAGAAAGGAGGTTGCATGTTGAAACGTCAGCAGTCAAACAGGGCTACCATGTTTGTAAACTGGCATATAATCTGCGATTGTATTGGCTGCGTCTACCCCAAGCGCTTCTTGATGACCCATGTTGCTATGTCTGAACTATTTTTCCATGCGTTGATCAATGTTGCATTCGACAGACCTTGGATCTTTCTGATTTCTTACTTGGAAAAATGCGTTGGAACGGCACTTGAAGTCGGAGCTCTGGCTGGGAAACCCGGACAAAATTATNAAAAATGCGTTGGAACGGCACTTGAAGTCGGAGCTCTGGCTGGGAAACCCGGACAAAATTATCTACGACTTACCAAGTATGACGTCACTCAACATGGCAGCGCCTGTGGAAGTGAGTTTTGTGAATGGAAATGATCAGCTAAAAGGCAAATAAAGTATTTTTCTTGTGTGAAATTGAAAGAAAAAGGTCAGAATATATCGCCATGTTAACTATCTATTTTGTATAATAACTGTTTNAAATTGAAAGAAAAAGGTCAGAATATATCGCCATGTTAACTATCTATTTTGTATAATAACTGTTTGTCATTGATACATAAGTGCAAATAATTTCATATTATTTCTCTGCACACAATTTAATACCCACTGTGATTAATATCGTTGTAAAACAACACAACCAAACAGTCCTGTAGTCTAACTTTACTTTAGTTAGCATTTATTACTAAGTTTAATTAATTTTACTGTATTTATTGGTGTTCAGCCATGTTTTTTTGATTACATTTGGCTGGAACAGTTTGAGGTTAGAAGTTGGAGCTTCCAACTGGCAAAAATTCAACTTCCGAGGTCTGATGAATGCAGCACAAGGAGCAGGGTGTATCGTGATATCATGTGATCATCTTATCATGTGAAACCAGCCTTACATAAACATATTCACACTCACCGACAGGAAGTTTCGAGTTTCACTATCTTAACCTGCATGTGAAACCAGATCACCCAGAGAAAACCCATGTGTGTAAAACTGCACACAGAAAGCTAACTGTAAGGTTCAGGCACAGGCTTCTTACTGTGAGGCGACCTTGTCAGCAATTTACTCAAAATCTAGTGTGCAGAGCATGCGGATAAGAGAAACTGTCATAATCCATTTCAAACAATCACCCCTTTCACTCAAAGTCACAATCCTGCCAGCTGAAATCCTTTCTTTTCTGAAATGTAGTTTGTCGGCTGGAGAAATAACCCCTCAGTACAATTCATGAGGTTAATTCTGTTTTCAGCAGCTTTGTGTCTTTAAGAATATGATCTTTGCTGATACTTTAACAGCACTGCAGTTAGCTGCTTTCACAGCAAAACAACAGAAGCAAACACTGAATCAGGAGAATCTCTGAATTCATGACCAGAGAGTCACTAAAGCTTGATTTGATGACAAAAGAAGTTAGCGTGTGTGTTATTACCTGCTAAAAAGTCTCTGCTGGTTTGGTATTTTAGTATTCGGTAACTCACCCCTGCAGCTCCTTGACAGACATGGAGATCTTGAGGTTGTGTCCAAGAACATGTAGGGCGGTGAGGATGTCAGCCCACTGGACCATCTCGCCGAGTGGACCCCCCTTCAGCACCTTTGGGCTAAAAACATCCCCAGACTCCTCTGTTAGGAAGCCTACATGGACCAGGATCTGAAAGAGGGCACAGATGCATTGTGGGTTACAATTAAGTCTATAGAGCAGCTTCAAGGAAAAGAAGAACTTTTGACTTTGGAACACTGCCTTTGGAAATTTGGAACTGCTCTATGTAAAGCACTTTCAAAGTCAAACTTAAAGTTTGGCTGAAATCTATTCAGGTCTGTAGCCATGGATGAACTGNACTTTCAAAGTCAAACTTAAAGTTTGGCTGAAATCTATTCAGGTCTGTAGCCATGGATGAACTGAAATGTATTGGTATTTGTCTTTTATATATTTCCTTTTTATTGTTGTTATTGATAGTGTAATTGTTGGTTTTTAATTTTAATTATTGTTTCTTTTCTTCTTTTTTGAGTGTTGGGACTACGGGCGCAAATTAGCTATTGAGCTAACCTGGCACATTTACATTGCCAATATGTTATTGCAGTGTTGACTAATGTGCACTGTCCCATACATAAATGAACAAATAAATAAATAAATAAATAAATGAATAAGTATTCCTCTAATCAACCATTTAGTAAATTCTGCACAGCCTGTGTNAAATAAATAAATAAATGAATAAGTATTCCTCTAATCAACCATTTAGTAAATTCTGCACAGCCTGTGTCTTTCTCTCTTCATCTTTGATTTCCTGATACTCATTTTTTATTTTAGTACCAGACTAAAAAACATGATGCGCTCCTAGATATAGCTGGCAGATGATGTCTGCAACATGAGAAATCTTTATATATATATATATATATATACATCTAATTTTAAGGCAACATTAGCAAAGATCTGGCTTTATATTGACACAAAAAGCTGGGCCTTTGTGGATGTATGAGCTCTGTGTGTGTGTGTGAGTGAATGCGAGTGTGTATCATACAGTCTATATTTTAAATAGACTACAGTTAAGCTTCTTTGAAGTTGAGCTTCTCTACTACAAACTGCTTTAATGAGTTTGAGGTTTAGACTGATGAGGATTTCAGTCTCTTCCACATGGAAATTACTGAAATGTAATTCTTTGAAGCCTCCAGTGAATTTATTTCCTCACACTCCAATGGAAGCACATGCAAATGCACAAATTAAATCCATCATTATAGATTTTACTGTACAACTCACTACACATGCATTATAGGCCAATGCAGATAATCACTGTAACTAATTCTGAGGCAACCACATGAAAAAATTCCCTTTGTCTTAACACACATGAAAGAATTATCACAATTACCTGCATCTATGATCAATTATAACACGTGCAGGTTAAGGTGCTGTCATGCATGTCCTCCCAGTCTCTGTGTAATTAGTGCACTGGGAAATGAGCAACACGTTGTATTTCGCAGTGGATTAGACACAGTCGTGTCCAAGCATGGCTATGCTGAGTAATCCTGATTAGGTAACGCAGCATGATAGCAGCAACACGGCAACTCCTGCTGCTTCTGCTGGCAACAACATTCACTGTGCAATGCTCCAAATCAGCTTAAAGCCAACTGTGTGGACTTTGTCAGATAGTTTTAATGATGATTACTTATTTTCTCTCTCTCTCTCTGCTTAAATGCAAGTTAAAGTATCTCCTGGCTTTGAACCACTGAGGTAACATTTACAAGCTTCCAAGAGTTTTTCAACGTGTGCTGCATGCTCTCTTCTATAATTCTTTTGTTTTTCCCATCATGCCACATTAGTCTAATAAAATAATAGGTTTAACATCTCACACACACAAACATACACGCATTATTCTCTTGTACAAGACATTGTACATTTAGGATTCTGGAACAGATTGTGCAGCACAAGAAGGATGAAGTAAGAGATAGAAAACACTTGTTTTAAAGCTTTCCAGTTATCAGTATATTTGTGGGAGGCTCTCGTTGGATTGTTTATTATAACTCATCTCACGAAAAATAAAATTCATGTGTAGAAAACGTTTGAGTAAAATATCAGACAACGGTGTGTGCGTGCGCAGCAGGGCCAAGCTCCAGCGAAACTCCAGCTGGCATGAAAAATCCCCTGATTTAATAAGCCAGCTCTATTAACTTCTGCTTCATAAAAAAGATAAGTGAAATTTAATTACATTTTGGGTGGCAGATGGCAAGAGTGAGAATTCATGGCACCCCTACTTCATTCTTGCTTAGTGGTGGTACTGGTGAGCGTATATCATCCAAATGCTGGCAGTTGTGCAAAAGCGGAGACAGAAGGGATGAATTTCACACTGGCAACAGCACAGTAACGCAGCTAAATAAATATGAGGAATATCACACAGTGGCAGCAGAAATGAACAAATGAGGAATGGATTCCAAAACGCTGGCATCCACACAAATGTAAACTTAACAGTGAGAGGTAAGAGTGTATTTTAAAACCTGGCAACTTGTACTTAAAGTGTCACTGATCTGCTAGACCGCTGACACACTAGCTGAAAAGGGACTCGCTCTCCCGCTAATAGTCAGTATTTATCTCCATTTGCAAATGTTAATCCCTATGTGCGGAACAGAATTAGAAAGGAGTTCAGTGAAACATATCAGAGACTCTGAAATCTAACTTATATCACAGAGTAAGAACCTATGGAGCCCCTTAGGGGTCGTGTGAAAAAAAAATAAAGTGGGTAAAGAAAAAAAACAAAAACAAAAAAAAACAGGATGCCCCTAAGGGGACATGGAATAAAAAAAAAGTAGTTGGAGATAAAAAACAAAACAAAACAAAACAAAAACAAAACAAAAACAAAAAAAAAAAACAAAATCAGTTGGAGGTAAAAAAAATTTAAAATTTTTTTTTCCTGTTTTTTTCCTCGTTTTTTTTCTCCTTGTTTTTTTTCCTCTGGGTTTTTTTTCCGCTTTCTGTTTTTTTTTTTTCTGAAATCTACTAAAAATAGGTCAAAGCTACAGCACATGCAACAGAGCTGTTTTGCTGCTGTTTGAGGATCAATTTCCCATTAGGTAAATGCTAATGCTAGCTAGCAGCTAACGTGTCTGTGACTGTACCCACTACAAGTTCCTGTGAAAAAACAAGTCAGTGAATAAAGTCACTAACTCACTACTACTTTTGACAGTGTTCTAGTGTTTGGCAGTTCCAACAGTGTATTTCTGTGCATTTATAATGGTTAATTCTTTTACAAGAGTTGACTTAACTCAAACAGTGGCAAAACAGTTCCATTGCGCTGTCGGTTTGACCTATTTTTAGTATGTTTCAGAAGAGAGAGAAAAAAAAACAGAAAGCGAAAAAAAACAAGGAGAAAAAATGCTCCTTTTCTAAACCTCCAACTGATTTTTTTTTTTTTTTTTTTTTTTTTTTTNTTTTTTTTTTTTTTTTTTGCCCACATTATTTTTTTCACACATGACCCCTAAGAAGCTCCGTAAGAATCAATAGCCAGAACTGAGAGGAGAGAGAAACAAGTGTAGGTGGCTTTCACTTTCCAATGCAGATCACCACACACGCATCAGCACACACCATCACTGCCAACTAAATCACATTTGTGCATGCCTGCGCTTGAAAATTAAGATAAATGGTGGAAAAGCCAACCAATGAGAATTCATCAACGGGGAGAGTAACTGAGGCTAAAGCTTCCTCATAAACCCCTGCTTCACAGCCAGCTGCCTCCCACAGCAATCTGAACACACACGAGAGAGCCGTAGTCTTGGACTTATGGTATTCCCAGATGATTTCAATTCATTCCAGTCTCAGAAACCACAGGCTGTTATTATTATTATTATTATTATTATTATTATTATTATTTATTAATTAATTAATTTATTTATTTTTATCAAAGTTACTTAATATAACCAATCCAGCTGCATGGGAAAAAAAAAAATTATGCCTCCACCAGGGAATATATTTCCAGTAGAAAACTGATTTTACCAGAGAAATTAAAATGACTACATGCAACTCCTACATGCGAGCGTGTGTGTTGGCAGGTGAAACATTGAATTTTAAGGTGGGTGTATCACTAGAACATTTGATTTTGAAAGATTAGGGGATTTGGCAGAATAACACAATGACTAAAATACAGTCTTATATTTTGAAAAATGGCTGGCAGTAATTGAAGGGGTATGTGGGTAGTATTTATTGGGCTCAAACGTGGTAAAAACTACCGGTATGGTCCTGTAACTCCCCATGAACACTTGGTTTCTACTTCATTTTATCATCAGGGCACAAGGGAGTACCGTATATACTCCAATATCGACTATAATAATACCGACCCCCCGATTTTGATCTGCAAATTTAGATTTTTAAAGAAACCCGCATGTAAGCCGACCCCCTGATGTTTGTTCCATCAATTTATTTGTTTAGCAAATTACCTGTCTTTTTCTGGGTATTGTCATAGTATTCCTCTGATTTTCTGAAAATACTCTACGTTCCAGTAAACATGATATTACCGTAAATGACAGATCACGGCTTACTGGCCACCGCAAAATGTACTGGATAAGATGTTTAGTCAAGAAATACATCACAAAGGTATGATTTAAACTATTTTCCATGGACAGTGGTAATGGGTAGTATTTCCACTGCTGGAAATTTCCTTCTCTGGGATCCGATTTGAATTACTCGTGTAAAAGCCGACCCACTGATTTGCATTGTGAAATTTGGTACAAAAACCTTGGCTTATACTTGAGTATATATGGTAATTGTGGCGCCCACGCCATGGCGCTCTGGGCCTCTGCAATCTCGTGTCACTTGGTCGTGAACTACCTAGATTTCATGACTTGGTGCAAGCGATCAAGTGGCACGAGTGTCGCACTGTTCAGTCTTAGTTGATTATTTCCTGCTTGACATGGTATTTTCTCTTTACTGCCCCCTGTCTTTTCAGAGGGTATTGCGACAGAGAATGTGTTAAGTGTATAATGCCTTCTCTCTGTGGAAGTGTGTGTGCTGTCAGCGACAGCCACCTCACAAAAGTATAATGAAGGCTTAAGAACCTTCATAGATACTGAACACAAAGGCCTGAAAAAACCCACTCACACAGATATGAAGTATCTGAAAAAAAAAAAAAAAAAAAAATCACAATCCTGCTCAAATCTGCTGCTCAGTTTTACAAGCTTCCACATTCCTGTGTTGGTGTTAACGTGCTGCACCTCCTACTAAACTTTGATGCCACAAATTGAGGCATTTCCACAACATTTTTTGCTCGTTCTGAGTGTTGTTTTGCAATTGATAGATCTTGGATGATTTATGTGCAAATTTTAGAAATCTTTTATGCGTGTGCTTGAGTGTAAAATCCTTAGAAAGTCCTTGGTGCCTTTGTTCATGTATATGAGTGTAAGAGAGCAGAAGTGGCTCTTGAGTATGTGGTTCACTACTCCATTCTGCTCCACTCATCACTAACAGGCTAATGACAGAAGAATGCCAATGCCTGATTCAGCATCTGTTAGCGCAGGACTTTGCATGAATGTGTGTGTGTGTTTGTGTATGTTACCTTGTTTGCCCGTGGTCTGAGGCCTCAGCCAGCTGGTATGAAGGTCACAGCTGTCTAATAGAAGGCCATGGGTGGCAACACAAGCTGGCATTGCCAACCATCATCCTCACTTTACCCTTAATTTCACCTTCTCCTGCCGCAATTTCCTCCTTTTACTCCTCTCAAGATACTTTTCTGTCTTCTCCTCACGTGTCTTCTGTTCTGTCCCCTTTGTTGTCATATTCCTCCACCCTACTTCCTCCCATTCCTCGTTCTATTCCCTCCTCCTGTTTCCTCACGTCACCTTACATATTATTCTGAAATACTACTACTAAATATACATGCTCAAAGTCAAAGTGCACATGAGGTCGCTTGTTGACAGACGTACATGAGAAAAGCAATGAATGTACTGTAGAAAGTTTACAGGATGAGGTCAATATCTTGCCTAACGTTCTCTTAGAAACTTTTGCATTATGCTATAACTTTCCAGTCGAATGTCTCCTTTAATGTGTCGACATTTTAACACACAACATGTTCCATCAGCTGTGCTGTAATGGTTCAGCAGTCAATCTGGGCTTTTGGTTTGGTTTGATAATGGCATTGAAAAAAGGATGGCGAGCTCTCTCAAGCGTATAAAAGAGAAGTGCAGCTGAACTAAATAAGCACTGAGGAAACAAATTAGTCACAAAATAAAAGAGATCTCCTGCAATATTTAATAGAAATTGAACTGAAAAATACCTGTGCTAAGTGTTCTGCTTTCTATTGAGGTAAAACAGAAAGATTTTTTTCCGTATTCATATACTAAAATCGTCCTCGTCAGAATATTTTCGATGATTCAAAACTAAACACTGCAGGTGTGAAATCACCTTGCAAGGTTGAAATTTATTCATTGTGACAGACAGTTTTCTACAGTTTCACAAATGTTGCACAGTTTGAAATGGGCTACATATACTATTTTCCTGACAGAAAGCTGCAAATCACTGTCATCCACACTAATGCACACATTCACTTTCCGGCAAATATTCTGTCCTCCCTAAATATCCCCTTTCACACAGAAATATGACAAATTACAAAAGCTTAAGGTGTTTTAAGTTCCATTTCTGTGTCTTTAAGGCAATCTTCAATTTCATCATAAATGTAGCCACTGCTATGACAATCTCTCTGACATATTTATTTATAGGAATAATACAGTCTCTTGTGATGTAACTCTGGTAAATACTTTAAAGGACCATACCGACAATTTTGCATGTTTAAGCCAATACATACTACCTGCATACACGTTAAACATAAAACCATATTTTATTTTTCCTGTTATTTTGGCAAATCCTCTAATCTTTCAAAATCAAAAATTCAGGTGATACACCCTTAAAATTCATTATTTCACCTGCTAACACTTTTGCACGACTGTAGAAGGCATGACCATTTTAATTTCTCTGTTGTTGCTGGGACTAGATTCCCGAGTGGAGACATACTTCCGTGTAGCTCCGTGTTGGACCAGTTACATAAAGTTACTTCAATTAAAAAAAAACAAAAAAACTTAATAGCGAACTAGAATGAAGACTGGAGGGTAGGAAAAACAATTCTAAAATTTACAACTCTTCATTTGCATGTTACTGGAAACGGTTGTCAGTAATGTAACATGTTTAGCTCAAACATGCTAAATTGCTAGTATTGTTCTTTAAAATTAAATTTCCTGTGAAGTTTCTTTAGTCATTCACATTCTCACACACACAAACACACACACCATCCTTGTGCTTATCAAATTTTATTAAGAATCACCTTTCTTTTTCCTCTCGCTTTTCTGCCTCTATATTCTTCTCTCCGCTGTGCTAATTTATCCTTTTTTCTAAGCAAACATCCACTCCACTAACAATCAAAGAGAAAGCCAAACAAGGATACAGAACTGAATCAACACAACCCAGCTGGAATTTTAAAGGCTGCAAACTCAAACGGAATGTTAAAGCAGCCATTGGAAGCCAGGATTTTGTTATAGATGAAGGTTAAGAAAATGCAAGGCCAAAGTCGCTCTGCATCACGTGATGTTTTACCTAAAATAAGCAATTTATCTTAAAGAAAATGAAAATGAATCTTCCTGAAAGTTCAACATGTGGTGGACTGAGATGGAACTTCTCAGTGAAACGTATTGCATGCTGCCTTTGGCTTTTACTGCAACGATATCCAATTAGCACTCACACCCCCACACGTGATTTTGACTTCCATTCCTAATTAAATGTGATACACAGTTTCTGACAGCCAAGGCTCACTCCTACAAACACCAGGACATCTGCTGTTGAGATAGCAGCGGCACACTGTAAAGCATATAGGCTTCTCAAGCATCCAAGAGGCTACGATAGAAGATAACTAATGCCCTCCATGCACCAGGAGAAAAGAGGACATCAATCGTGGCGACGGAGGACTACTTCCTTTCTTATTCACTTATTCTAGGGAGAGATGGGGCAGAGAGAAGCAATTTGGAGAAAAGAGGTAGAGTGTTTGCTCAATCTGCCATCTCAGATTAGCTCATTTATTTATCATATATTCTTTAATAAGATGATACAGTAAGTCTACTTAGAGGAGGGTCAGTAATTTAAAGGAGCATACCAATGATTGTGCATGTTTGAGTCCAATATATAGAACCCACATACATGTTACATGACTGTCAAACAGTTTCCAAAACATATTACTGGAGCTGTAAACTTTATAATTTTTTTCCTAACTTCTAGTCTGCCCTTGGTTTCGGTTCATTCAAATACATTCTGAACCTTAAAACATGCTTAGATAAGTAATCCATCAAAGCGAACATGATGTCTATTACATTTTTTGTTGAAGTTGCTTAATTTAACCGATCCAACATGGAGCTATGTAGAAGAAAATGCTTGTCTCCCCTCAGGAATATAGTTGCAGGAGAAGACAGCTTTTAGCAGATAAATCAGAAAGACCATTTCTTCTACAATCATGCATGAACAGGTGAAACTGAATTTTAAGGTGGGTGTATCACCTGAACATTTGATTTAGAAAGATTAAGGGATTTGGATAACATGAAAACAAAAACATGGTTCTGTGTTTTGGAAAATGGTTGCCAGTAATGTAAAATGTATGTGGGTCAGGGTCGGATCCTAATTTTTACCAGGAATTTAAGGTGTCTAGTGGGGTGGTGGGGGTGGGGGGTGGCTAGACAAAAATGCCAAAGATGTCGGGGACAAATAAGGCTGTAATTGTCCGCTGTTCATCTGTGCCAGACTTTATTTATTTATTTAGTTTTTACAATCCATTTTTTGTCTAAGCACCAAGAAAATTATGAAAGAAAAAAAATTATGGTTTGATTGGTTTATGTTAATTTTAATTAATATTATATTGTGCAGTGCAAAGGCCAACGGCTGGCCATCCAGGAAAAGTCCCGCCTCCCCCGATAACCAATCCGACCGTGATGTTGGTGGTATATACAGTAACGGGCTGAAACATGCAAAAGTTACGGTATGATCCTTTAAATGTGGTCACCAGCTTAGAAGTTGAAAAAAAAAAAAAATCACTTTCCTTGACATTTGGAAAGCCTAAATGTTACATTCTAAGCTTTACGTTTTCAGCTGTTAATGAAATTCCCAAAACTCACACAACTTTGCCCTTGCAGTTTCTTCTTTCATTTCCTCTCTCTCTCTCTCCTTGTCAGATTTATTTTCTATTTTTCATCTTACTGGTCAGGTCAAGCACACAATGTGATTACTTTGTTTCTTTTCTGTTTAATCTTACACTTCTAAACTGTCCTTGCACCTGT
>VXCM01008214.1:0-18019 GCA_014773175.1 Lucifuga dentata
TAGTTGGATTGACACTCTTTTCATCAACACCAGAATTTTAACTCTGCTGAATTTGCTGTGTATGCAATATATAATACTTTAGTAAACAGTAAGTGAATAACCTAGCAAACACAAAATTGCTTTTATTGACTAGCAATATTTATTCACACTGAATCTTTTAATCTTGTAAGTCTTGTAATGTGGCCGCAGAATGGATTGGTTGGATTTATAAAGAAATGGCACCACTTGAAATGTCAAATAAATACTGTAAGTATGACCTGAGGTGATACTTAATAAAAATGCTAATATCATCTTGATACTTAATCAATCCTCAAATCTTACAAATCTTTTCTTCTTCACATTGATGAGCTGCTGCGGCTCTGCAGTATGTTGGCTATTTTAATATGTGGGCTTGTTCCCATAGTTACTGATGATTGGAGCCACATTTATTTCACTAACAAGATCTAACTTGGCTCGAGCAATTCAGGATTCAATAGATTAGCATAGAGATTGAAGGCAGACAGACACAGGCTGAGTAGGAAGGTTGAAATCTTCCCATTCCGTGTTTAATTGGCGATGTTGCTATGTAGCATTGACAACAGTGTTTAATTTTAAGCTGTCTGCACATTGATCTACTGTCCAGAAAGTGATTGATTGGTGAGAAAATTCATTAATTTTACTTTTCTCTGTGTTTCACAGATACTAAACAAATGCATTCTGTGTCAATTAAAATCATGCTCCTGTGATGTACTTTCTGCAAATAAAAGAAGCACGTAGGCATTTGACATAATGAGGGTAGTTAGCATTGTCCCACCTCGGTCCTTTAAAGGACGTACCAGTGATTTTGCATGTTTAAGCCCAATATACATCACCCACATACATGTTTATGTTATGACAATCAATATACAAAACATAATGCCATGTTTTAGTTTTCCTGTTATTTTGCCAAATCTCCTATCTTACAAAATCAAATGTTGAGCTGATACACCCACCTTAAAGGACCATACCACCCATTTTGCATGTTTGAGCTTAATATATTCAATTTTCATACACGGTTACTGACATTCATTTCCCAAAGCATATTACCAGAACGGTGAGTTAATTTTTTTCCCCTCCCTTCCAGACTGCCATTGGTTTCAGTTCATTCTGGTACGCTATTAAAATCAACTTGTTGATACTTGAAACATTCTTGGGATAGGTAATCCATCATCACAAACAAGACATATATTCAGTTTTTTTTTTTTTTCGAAGTTTCATAATTTTAGCTTTTACGCACAATAAAAAGTTGGAGTGAATGTATGTCTCCACCGGGGAATGTAGTCCCAAAATAAGACCTGTGTTTATCAAAAAATTTAAACGACCTTGACTTCATAAGGCCTCGTAAGTATAAGCAGAAGAAACATTGATTTTTAAGGTGGGTATTTCACTTGAATATTTGATTTTGAAAGACTAAGAGGTTCTGCAAAATCAGGAAAGATGAAATATGGTTTTATTCTTTGGGAAATGATTGTCAGTAACTTTACGTGTATGAAAATTGAATATATTAGGCTCAAATATGCAAAATGAGTGGTATGGTCCTTTAAAATTCAATATTTTGCCTGCTAACACATACGTCTTGATATAGAAGGGATTGTCAAAAACATTCAAGAGACGTTGTGTTCGCTGTGAAGCATGTTTAATTTTAGCAACATACAGGAATGAACTGAAACCAATGTCTGGAAGATAAAGAAAACAATCATATTGTAATATTTGCCACACCACCATATTGCATATTTTTGGAAATGGTTGTCAGTAGTACAAATATATGGAGATTGTATATATTGCGCTAAAATGTGCAAAACCATCATGGTCCTTTAAATATTCCTGTTCTTTCTGTTTGTTTTAAACACTCCTGTGAAGTCTCACTGGCCATCTTAAATGCCTGGCACAAAATGAATGGAAATTACTTTCAATAAAGCATCATTTAAAGAAGAAGCACACACAAGATTAAAAAAAACCAAAACAAAACAAACAAACAAACAAAAAAACCCTGAACCATCTACATCATGTTGATCAAAAGTGACAACTCTGTATTGCCTTTGACTAAACTCAGCTAGCCCCACTGGCAGATGAATAGAAATAGAGAATATCAGTCTTCAGCTTCAATCCTTCAATAAAGACAATAGTCAGCCCAACACATGGGAGGAGATGAAGGGAGAGCGTGATACGATGTGGCATTAATTTTACCCAGCGGTGGCATTTACTACATTTCATTCAATAATGCTAAGTCTTTCAGGGGACAGTGCCGGACTAGTCAGCCATTTAGAAAGGAACTCAGGGGATTATCAGGGCACTGAACAGGCAGTGTTTAGGCGAGACAGAGGGAAGGATGGAGCAGGGGAGAAGAGAGCGAGCGATGAAGTTGATAGAGAGATAGCGGAGAGGATGGTCATGAAAGTGAAGGGATGGATGAGACATGATCAGTGGATAGTAACAGAGAACAGAGGCAGGGAAAGTGGAGAGCTTGAGAGACGGGGTGGAGAGGGCAAATTTATTTAGGTGTTGGCCATGCACACCAGCGGCGGAGATTTAAAATCCTCCCCTGTCTCCCCTCATGGTAATGGAAAAGCATCAGTCATGAGAAGAGAGCCAGAGATAAATACATCATGGTGACTGGAGGTTTGATGGAAACACTTTCTCTAGGAGTCAGAGGAGGGGGGGANCGCGATGGGATGGGGGTGTTAGTCACCAGGCCATCACCTAGTAATTCTAACCACACGCCTACCTCTTTAGTCATCACCAGCACGTGTTTAGCAACCAACCCTTTTTGTGTTTATTCCAGAGAGGCATATTTTGTTTTCAGGAAAAAAAACAAAACAAACAAAAAAAAAAAAAAAAAANAAAAAAAAAAAAAAAAAAAACCCACATAAATCTAGCAGAAGTAATTCTGATGATTTCATATTTACATGGTGATTCTTCATTAATGCATCAAATGCTCACCAAAAGCTAATGCCTTTTACAGATTGAGGTTAACACTATATTCAGATTTTTGTCTGTATACTGCAATTAAGGCAAAATTGTGATTATGACACATGGATGGAACTAATAGGATTACATCATTTGCTGAATATATATTTCTGAATCAGAGCACGAGGGGAAGCAAAGTAGTTGATGAAATGCAAGTGGAGTTTGTTTACTCCAGTTATAAGACAACGGATCATTCAAATGTTTGAGTAAATTGATTTACAATTGCATAATCTAGAAGTTATTTGGAGTACACCAATGTCAATTTATGCCAATTTAAATCTGACTGAAGTGTTCAAATGATGTTTGAAAAACTGATTTATTGCCTCCATCATCATGTAATCTGAGTTTTAACATGCATGTTAACATACTGACTGTATAGGGAACAACAAGGTGGAATTAAACTTTTTTTAAACCAAATGTGAAAATGAATTCATACAACTTTAATTTATATGATTTTTTCTCAGATGACATCTTGTCAAGTCCTTCTCATAGTGTTGAAACAAAAGATTCTGAAACATAATAGATTCTAAGATATCCCACATTTATGTGGTTGGGTGGTTTTCCTAAAGCAGGTGATACAACTCTGTAAACTAACCATAATTTTAGATTAATGACTCAAACTTTCACTTAAAAATAAATAAATAAATAAATAAAAATGGCTATTTTGCTGAAATACCCACACAGTATGAACATATCTGAGCAGAATTGTAATGTGCATCATGTTATGAGGGGAGTTAAATACTGTAATCTGCAGCTCTCTTTTGGCCCATTAAGCAGAGCAGAGCCATAGAAAAGCCAGGTCAGGTGGATAAATACTACACGACCCCAGTGCGGCATTGTGGAGACAACACAGGAGAAGGGCCCTGGTGGTCTGATGCTGTCGTCCATACATCAATTACCCAACACTGGGTGTTTGTCATTTGAATGGCTCTCTGTGATGGCTGGTTATTGGCAAAGCCATTTGGTCAGAGATCATAGGTTAATTGTTATCCACGCTGAGCATTTTGCTCAAGTTTATGGGAAACTGTAAAGCCATATTTATTTTTATCTGCAATGATCTAACTGGTTGTTATTCAGTGTGATTTGATGGAACAATTCTGCTAATGCTGGAGTTCCTGACATAAGCTGCAGTCATCCACCTGGACCCACTTGAGGGATTCTTAGGCATGTCCAGACAAATGATGAATGGTGAAAATTACCTAAAATATTTTCCTGGAAATAATCCCAATGGTGAATTACTGTTTTTGTAACATTTTATCACTTTAATGTCCCTATATAGCTGTTGAGAGATTTACAAGTCAGTGACATCATAAATCATCACTTTAGCAAAATGGTATTCTGTGAATACAATACATATCTTTCTGAAGGTCTGTAACACAAAATCATCTGACAATCCCTAAAGTACATCATAAAGGAAAGACGGGCTTACTAAGGACATTTAGGAAAGCATCAATCTCCACATTAATGACTGTATGTGCTTTGAACTGTAAGCTTCTCCTTACCCAAAATGCTGTCCGTCTAAAAGCATTCAATAGATCATAAAAGTATCATTCCCACAGTCCTTCAAAATCAAGACAGGTATGTGTTTCTTACACTCAGAGCCTGCAATCGATGGGAATTTGTCTAAGAACAGCTGGAATACAGAGCATCTGAAAACAATCGAACACACCATCTGTGCAGAGGCTGTACTGACTGTAGACTGTACTTCTATAAACCAAAAAAAAAAACAGGGTACATAAAACACAAACAAGTCAACTGAGTTGACTTTTAGGATTATCTAAATTTGCATATCAGTTATGCAATTCATCCAATGCACACCTGCAGAAAGGCCTTTAATTTGAGAGTGGAATATACAGACCTTTAAACCTTGATTTAAATATTCAGTAGGCCCGGTGAATAAAGGCACTAGCCTACAGGATTGTCTGTAGGAATACGATCACACACACACGCATGCACGCATGCATGCACGCACGCACACACACACACACACANCACACACACACACACACACACACACACACACACACACACACACACATACACACTCAGACTTTTCTAACCTTCAGGCAACCGTTGCTTCATATGGTCATGCATAAATTTGATTATCTGACCATATTATAGCAGCCTTTATACTTTACAGCTACGTGCAAATAATTTCTATGAAAGCATAAAGCACTTTGTGAGTCAGTGAGGCCAGCAAACTCTATGAAAGGTGCATTTTAGTGATAGTGCCACTTAACCAAGTGATAAAGTAGCAAGAGCAGAAAAAAAAAAAAAAATNAAAAAAAAAAAAAAATGTAGCACTTTCCATTGCTATCATCTGTGCAGCTGTCTACAGCCATCAACACTGGATATCTCTGACCGAAAAGCTATTTAGGCTGATCTAGTACTTGGCTCGTGCCTTGTGTGCCACTGTGTGTATATGTATGTGCATATGTGTGCACGTGGTGATAAAAGAAAGTCCAGATCAAAGCGCCCCATGTTACCCATGTCCAGCCAACTTGGCAGTCTGATTATTTCACTCCACTCACTGCTGCAATTCAAAATGACAAAAAAAGGGAGCTGGAGGAGGGATGTGAAGTGGAGATGTGGATAGAGAGACAGGAAGAGGAGAGGAAAAAGGGGAAAATGGAGAGCAAGGGAAAAGAGATTGGCTGTAAATCTAAAAAAGTGAGATTGTTCCTCATTTTAGAGCTGAGCAGAGTTTTTGTGATCTGAATGGCAGATGAGAGATACTGTAGCATGGCAGTGCTGCATTAAGGGTCGTGCTGGGCTGCCTTGCCACTTCTTACTGTTCCTATCAAATGCAGGCTAAATGGAACACAAAGAATAAAAAAGGAACGACAGAAGGGCATAGGAAAAAGACAGATAGATAGAAAGTGCAGGGCAAGGGGTTGTGAATTATAACTAGTTCCCAAGACAGCAAACTACCCTCCAACCCTGTGCGGTGTATCAAACCATCAGAAATTCTAACTTTCTGCTTGCAGCTAAAAGGCAGAGGTGACACCATGCCACTGTTTTGTCTTCTGCACGTTAAGTATCAAGTCTTGGCAATTAAGTCAAAATCAAGTCAAGTCACAAGGCCTAAACACAAATAATGAATTCTTGTTTTACATTTATTGTTGATTTATTATTTTTCAGATTTAGCCATATGATATATACTGTAGCTACATGATAGCAAAATATTCAGATGAGATGAGATGAGATGGAATCTTTCCATCTTGTTAAAGAGTACCACAGCATGTCAATTAAAAAAAAAAAAAAAAAAAAGACAATTGGTGGAATGCTAGCAGAGCAAGGAAATCTGATGTTTCTACATCTCTAATTTTCAATCCAGAGGCTCTGCATATTGCTATTTTTAGCCTTTAATTTGTGGAAGGTATCAAGTCTTTCCAAATCAGAAGGGTCAAGTCCAAGTGAAGTCACAACTCATTGGTGTTAAAGTCGAGTTGCAAGTCAAGTTCAGTCTCAAGTCAGCAAAGTTGAGTCTAAGTCATGCAACTTGAGTCCACACCGCTGCTACAAAGAAAAAAATGCTACATCTGATTTTCATTATTTCATGATTCCAAAACATGCAACACAGTACATGAGCTTAAACTTAAAGGACCATACCGGCCATCATGCATGTTTGAGCCCAATGTATACAGTACAAGCCGCATATATGGTGCGTGACTGACAACCAATTTCCAAAACATAAAACTGTGTTTTTGTTTTCCTGTAACTTTTCAAATCCCCTAATCTTTAAAAATCAAATGTTCAGGTGATACATCCATCTTTAAATTCAATGTTTTGCCTTCTAACACTTATGCACAATTGTAGAACAGACAGTCATTTTCATTTCTCAGTAAAAGCCATCTTCTCCTGGGACTGTATTAGCTGGCGAAGACATACATTGTCTTCCATGCAGGTCCATGTTGGATTGATTTACTTTGACAAAAAAATTTAATATACATTGTGTTTGCTGTGATGGATTACGCATCTCAAGTGTGTTTCAAGTCATTACAAGTTGATTTTAATATCGTGCTGGAATGAATTGAACCCAATGGCAGTCTGGAAGGTAGGAAAAAATCTAAAATTTACTGCTATTGTAGTATATTTTGGGAAATGGTTGTCAGAAATGTAACATGTACAGTATGTGGATTCTATGTATTGGCTCAATTATGCACTCGCCAGTTTGATTCTTTAAGTTAAGAAGTGAACTAATACTAAAGTGACAACAGTGGTAGGCTGTATCTTACACCTAGGCCTTCAGTGCTATCCTCCCACAATTAAACCACCTTCTAATAATGACACTAGGGCTATAGGCTGCTGTTATTCGACGTAACCAGCCCATATTCACAGTGACAGTAACCTTTATCGAGTGGAATAAAGTGATTTAACACGAGGATCAACACCTATGACAGTTACAACACATTAACTGCAGAGACATGAATACATGGTGACTGAAAACATCAAGGATGTAGCATTATTATGCATTATGACAGTATCCTGCATCACAAATAGACATGGCATAGCCCAAATCAGTGTCATTACCAAAGAAACAAGAACAAACTCACAACAACAATCACATTTACTCATACGACCAGCAAGCACACTAAAATGCTGTAAAACACAAATGACACAATCAAGATTCTACAGGCTTCTCCAGAGATTCCAGCCACATAAAAATCCATCAAACTTACCAAAGCTGCTCATCATCTGAAGACAAAGTCCATCCTCCTTTCTTTCTTTATAAAGAGTTTAACGACACGGTTATACAGTACATTGGTGCATTTCAGTTCCAGTTCCATTTCTTCTCCTCCATCAGACATTGTGTGTTAAAAAAAACAGGGCTAAGTAAAAATCTAAACAAAAAATCTAAAGCACTACATCTAAAAATCTAAAGTCAAGAAAGAAAGTTTAAATAAACATCAGATAATGCTACATTACGTGCTAGCTAGTTTTACTCCAGTTAGCTAACTGGCTTCTTCTTCTGATGAATTTCTGGCAGACTGTAGCTGTGTAGCATAATGCTGCACTCTGATGACGTAGGCCAAGGCCAGTGAGAAGGCTCTGGTGCAGGGTCGGATTGGCCATTGGGACAGGTGGGACTTTTCCTGTCTGTGGGCTGGGCCGTTAGTCTGTGGGCCGGTAGCCCCCCCCCCCCCCCCCCCCCCCCCNCCCCCCCCCCACATCAACAACTTAAAGTCCCGGTAAAATTAGCATCCCAATCCGACCCTGCTCTGGTGTGTAAAAGAATACACCCAACATGGCAAACTCGAAATCTGCTTGTTAAAGAATATGACAATCAACAACATCGTCCCATTTGCTTGAATAGCAGAGGGGATTCACTCCAGATTCTGAAGACCTCAGGCTAGATTTTTTTTACCTGGAGACAGCACAGGCAGAAAATCTGATTGGATAAAAGCGCTAGTTTCTAGGAGCTGCACTGGAAGCAGCGCAACTGAGGGAGAGAGTACCGTAGCGATGAAATGACGTTAATAACAAAACTGATGGGAACAAACTTTGTAAAATAAATATAGCATTAATTAAAAATACATATTAAATTATAAAAACATAATTTAATGATTCTGACAATCTCTAGACCAGCAGAGAAGGCCTTGCTGGCCCTGACGGCACACCACTGAGTGACACTGGCTGTTGCACTGATACAATATTACGCATTAGTGTCCATGTTTCATCTGGTTTTTGGAACACAAGGAGGTTATAATAACAACCTACACGGTGACAGTAAACTACTCCAGCTTCTCACTCTGATTGGAACGTGGCATTACAGTGACAGAGGCAGAGAGTGAGTGAAGAATGGCAAAATATAGGTGGTGGGGTGAAAGTAGTGGATGAGGATTTAAAAAAAAGACAAAGCCTTGCTCCTTGACTTCAATCAGTGCATGTTGTTTGCCAACTGCTACACTCTCCGCCTCTCTTCAAACCTGAGGTCGACGGGGTCAATCCAATTGCTGCTCAGGCTTTGGCCTCTTTCAGAGAGGAGAAAACAGAAGCGAACTACAGCAGGGAGATATCACTTAAACATAAAGTACATTCGAAAAGTATATTGGATCTATCTTTGCATACAAGTAACATATATATTGTTACACATTCATTAGGGTGCACTTGCACCATCTAAAACAATAACTTCTGTTATATATTATGTTTACATGCATATTGAAATTTGGATTCTTCTTTGATTATGGCAATAAATGAATCTTTTCAATCATCCGTAATCAGATCAAAATTAGCATTAAGCAATTTAGGTGTACTCAGAGTGATTGTAAACCAATTTCTTCATTGGCTTATAATCAGCGTAAGCCAGTGGTTCTCAGTCCTGGTTGATACCACAGAACTGCATACAGTATATTTCATACATGGGTTCCAAAGCTCATATTTAACTGTTCCTCACTCCTCAGTCCTTGTGTGACCCAGAAACCAATCTGGTCAACCATATTTAAATAAGTTCCCAAAGCTCTTATTTCTGCTCGAGGATTGAGGAGTGGGCGTCAAGGATTGAGGAGACTTCTACCACGAGACATGAGGGAGGAAACACGAGATGACTCTAGGTGGAAGTCTGTTATCTGGCAGACATGCCCCTTCACTGGAAGTCTGTTTCTGATTGGACAGGTCAACTACAGCTGATCCAGTACACTGATACCACATCATGAGATTCATCAAACGTGTGAACAGACTAACAGCAACAACTCAGGTGAAAAATTACTCTGATTATTTAGATTTTATTTAGTCTGACTGGTCATTTGGTTTAAAATGACTGGATGTGTATTCAGTGAATGCATGACACTGAATGATAAAGGAAACATAAAACAGTAAAACAACTCTTCTTATATTGACCTAACCAGCAACAAAATCCACTGACATGTTTAATAAAACATCCCGTTTGGAAAAGTTCACTAATGATGGCTGCAGCTGATGATAAACAATATAATTCAACTCTCTGTGCAGGGAAATACACTTAGAAATGAAATGATGGTTTGATGACCTGTAGGTTATAAAGTTGGATTCTTCTGCATATGTGGATGCTGGTCAAATTATTCTTGTTAAGGGTTACAGCACAGAATATTTCAATATTTTTGTATTGTCAAGGAACTAAAACAGAGCAGCTCCAAGCTCACTGACAGCTGACCAGCTGTCAGTCGTTCCTCTACTCATGTGTCCTCACATCTTTTCTTCACAGCATAAGTGGGCAGGACTAAGTCAAGTTAAGTTTATTTGTATAGCCCAACATCACACACAATGGTTCAAAGGCTTTACAGGCCCACACATTAATGGCTCCTGACCTAGCCCAAGGTCTCTAAGAAGACAAGGAAAAAAACCCCTAAAAAAAAAAAAAAAANAAAAAAAAAACAACTTTATTATATGAGGAAAAAATAGAAAAAAAAAAACCTCAGGAGAGGCAATTCAAACAGAGATTCCCTCTTTTCCCTTGAACAGTGTGTACAGGGTGTACAAGTTTGTAGGTGGGGAAGCAGACAAATTACAAAGACATAAAAGCAATGAGACATTAAAACATATATGAAGATATAAAATAGCAAACAAGAAGAAAGTCATAAAACAATGCAAATATAAGAAACCAAATAAAATAGCTCAGAAAAAAGACAGGCAGAGAGAGAGAGAGAGAGAGAGAGAGAGAGAGAGAGAGTCTTTTCCTTACTAAGACATGAGGAAACAACACAAGTGAGGGAAACGTGGAAATGAACAGGAGCTTTGGGACCCCTCATCTTTCTGTTCTACCTGCAGCTAAATCAGGTGTGTTTAGTAACTCTTGATCCAGTAAAAACCTGTCATTTAGCTGATGTGAGGGTAGAGCAGGTAGAGATGGAAAATATGTAGCGCTGTTGCACTTGTAGGACCAGGACTGAGAACTGCTGGCACGAAAACCTGCCATGCTTTCCCTTGTC
Organism: Lucifuga dentata; assembly: GCA_014773175.1. Classification (NCBI taxonomy): domain Eukaryota; kingdom Metazoa; phylum Chordata; class Actinopteri; order Ophidiiformes; family Bythitidae; genus Lucifuga; species Lucifuga dentata. Next base: position 10,893 of record VXCM01008214.1, read on the forward strand.
AGCGGATCAAGCAATGAGTCATGTATATTCAGTGAACAGCTGAGTATAATGCGCATGAATATGTACTGATTGTGAAGCTTATAACATTCTCTTTTTTTACACAGAGGTAGGATGCAATGCAGGGTTGTTGTATCGGATTACGCTAGAATGTTCAGGTGTTCCTCACAGACTGATGGATCTGTGATGTTCCACCAGGCTGTGTGACATGCTCACAGGCCACACAAAATAAACTATAGTTCTGCTGTGTAAATGCGATGAAGAAGTACGGCTGGGAGCCCGTATATTATGGTACAGAGAGTCTGCAGCCCTCTGGGATTCCTCAGGGACTGAAAGAACACCACCAAGGTGGAACGCTGTGGAGCCTTAAAGCTCGACAGTCTGCAATAAGCCCCAATACACCATTAAACGAGATGACCAGCCAAGTGTATCCATGTGGCTGAAATGTCCCAAATAAACATTAACGTGACGCTGTCTGTCTGTGCCAAAGACTGTTTCTACCTAACATTCAAGGGCCACACTGGTGAACTTTGCATGTTTAAGCCCAATAAATATGTCCCACATACATGTTATGCAACAGCCAGCCAGAACATAAAACCGCAACTTAGCTTTCCTATTATTTTTCCAAATCCCCTAATCTTACAAAATCAAATGTTCGGGTGATACACCCACCTTCAAATTCACTGCACGATTGTAGAAAGCACGGCTGCTTTAATTTCTCTTTAAAAGCCATCTTCTCCTGGGACTATATTTCCTGGTGGAAACATACAATGGAGATTCTTGGTGGACCAGCTAAATAAAGTTACTTCGGCAAAAAAAAAAAAAAAAAAAAAAAAAAAAAAAAAAAAAAAAAAAAAAAGAAAAAAAAAGAAAAAAGAAAACAAAACCTTAATCGACATAGTGTTCACTGTGATGGATTATGCATCTGAAGTGTGTTTCAAGTTGATTTTTATAGCGTACCGGAATGAACTGATGCCAATGGCAGTCTGGCAGGTAGCAAAAGATTCTAAAATTTATTGCTCCAGTAGTATATTTTAGGAAATGGTTGTCCATAAGGTAACATTTGCAGGTTGTATATTTTGGCTTAAACATGCACTATTGCTCACTATTGCTGGTAATGTCCTTTAACAATTAGATTTTGTCCTCTGTGAAATGTGTGGGTGGTGTTTCAGGTGGAAGTTCTATTAAATAATAACATTTCTTTTCTCATCTTCTATCTCCTTCTTTTCAGGCTCTTGAAATTGTTGCCCTAAAGATTCCAGCTTAAAAAATATTCTCACAAAGTCCTATATTTTGTTTTCCCAGATTCGGAGAGCATCTTATGTCAGAATGGTTTCAAACATTTCAAAACTGGAAGAAACCCATTTCTACCTCTGTTCCTGCTACTTGCTTCTTTTATAAACAGCCTGAGAGCATCTTTCAGCCCCTCTCCCCTCCAAAGCTATGCCCAGAGGTTGGTCTCCATCTGGTACCAACATGTGCACCTGAGAGCAAAGACTCTTTAAAGGCCCCCCCCCCCCNAAAAAAAAAAAAAAGGAAAGGAAAGGATGCCTTAAAGGAAAGTGGATAAACAGTGGGATGACATTGCCTGGAGCAGAGACACTGTGTTGTTGCTGATTGTCCAGTGAGTGGGTCATTCTACTGATACACCCCTCTGTTATATGCATGCATACACACACACACACACACACACACACACACACACACACACACACATTCTCTAAGAAGCTCCATTTACCCCCTGAAGTTAAGCCAAGGCTGTGGTGAGAATGCCTTCTCTGCCTTGTCAACTCTGAAAACACTCTTCCTCTGAGGCTCTGCCAGTGAGTTGTGATGGATAACAGGCCACTATATGGTGTTTATGCCTTAGAGGAAGCACACGCATGCACACACACTTGAATAATTTATTTATGTCCACATAAAGAACATAAAGTAAAGCAGGATGTACAGTAAACAGTAGGATGCAAAAACAGAATTACATCAACATATCTTGAACGACTGCCATCACACCCAATTTTACATATTTCAGAACACAAGTATTGGAGCAGAGCTTTCTTGTATATGAGCTTAATTGATGCAATCAGACAACATCGTCCATACAGAATGCCAACCAATCTTCATCTTCATCCACTAAAATAACGATGGCAGCAGATACAGCAGATGTGGTTTACTTACATTTTTAAATATAGTAACAGACTGGCCTTAACCTACAACCTGCCGGCGCCATCTTGCCACAACAAATACACTTGCACAAATGCACACACACACACACACACACACACACACACACACACACACACACACACACACCCCATGCAATATGACCACACACTATGGAGAACAGTGTGTGGATCTATCTCTTATCTTAGTGTCAGTCTCTCTTAAAATGTGGAGCTCTAAAACAGTGTGTACATTTCCTTTGCCGATTCAACGTGTCATTGTTGCTTTTACACCAGATGAAGCAGAAGAACATGTGACTTTTACATATGAAACGGCTCATTAACACATTGATCTTCATTGGCTTTTATCTGTGACAGACTTTATAACAACACTGCCTTAATGGGGCAACGCGCTGATTAACGTTAGAGAAGCTTTATGAATGAGCTTTAATTGTTGCGGCACTTATTGTATGTGAAACTGCGCTGTTAAGATATTTTTGAACATTTAAAAAAAAATTTTCTTAGTTTCATATGCAGTTTGATATCTCAAAGAGTTAGATGCAGTTTGATAAAGACACATTGCAAAATTATATTGTGCTCATACACTTCAGCCCTGTTTGTGCACGTTACACACACACACACACACACACACACACTGTAGTATATGCAACAAAATACCTTTATTTAATTTTCCTATAGATGATGAAAGAATTGATGCTGTAATGAGGGGTGTGTTTATTAAGATAAATCTTTTGAATGAAGCTATAGTGGCTGGTTAGATGCTAATCACCTCTAACATAAGGTCTCCAGCTTCACTCTGATTGATTTATTTCTTAAAGCTTGCAGCGTCGTCAAAGGTATCAATAGCCCTTATTGATAAGACACTGGAGGTCATCCAACAGACTAAAGAGCATGGTGAGGATGTTTAGGCTCTAATACCAACAACCAAAGCCAACCAAAGTCAGATAATGAACCTAAAGTAGCATTCTGGGGAACTGCTGATAATGGGTCAAAAGAATAGTGGAGTTTAAGCTAGTGTTTGTGAACTGGCTGGACCAAGTATCAGTTTCATGCACTGAGGAATTTCCAAATTTATTTATTTATTTATTTATTTTTTTTTAAATCTGCTGTAAACTTGGATTTACTTTGATGTTAATGTAGCGGTACTGTTCATATCATGACTTTCCTCTTTTCTGTGTAAGATGTATTATATTTGTAACTTGTTTTATTAATCAACATCAGAATACATCAGCAGATCTTTAGCACATAAACATCAAAATAATAAAATGATGCAAGTAGGAGAAACACGTCAATCCCCTTCCAGCTGAATGACATCTCTCCTTCTGGGAGAGCGGTCGTATAGAAACCAGAGGATGATAGGGTCAGAGGTGATTCACTTTGCAAAGTCCCTGCTTTTGTTTGTCACGTGAATATGATTTCTCAGGGGAAATTTCAAAAACATGGCTTTAAAATGATTATAACTGAATAGCTGAATGCATTCAACTATTCCTTCAGCATGAGATATTGGTAATCATTGGTTGTATAATACAGGATATCTCAAGAAGCGACTAATAAATGCAAATTAGCTACTGAGAGCTTTGTAAGAATTGAAGAGACGAGGAGAGAAACACCAGATAGTTGTATTGCATCTGTTCCATAATTTAATCTTAAAAATAAAAAAATAAAATAACAACGGTTGTGTTAGAGAGTGAGAGAGAGAGAGAGAAAACGTATATTGAATGATTGAATTGTACTGTGCTAGGAACACAGTACAATTCAATCATTTACTGGCAAAATTATCCTTTCAGTAAATTTGCCCACCAGTTACTGAGTGTTTCTTGTGAAAACCTGATGTAGTTCATAAGATCTAAGGTTACTGAGTTCTGAATAGAATATTTTATGTTTAAAGTTTTACAGCACATTGTTATTCACCACCTACATTGTAGTGAATAATCAAGGGGTTCACATTACACAAGGCTTTCTGATTTTTAGCCCTCTAAAACTGTCACTTAAAGGGGACATATTCAGATTTCCATGTTCTTATTTTCATTTAGAGGCCTATTTGGAAATATTTGCAATGCTTTAACACACACACAAACTGATCTATTTCTACACAGCACTGGTGCCACTGCTGTGCACTCTGGGTGAAAAGATGCTGTGAAACATGATGCTGGCCAAACATTTGCCAAACACACTTTCATGCTTGGTGGGTGAGTCTAACCTGGTGTGTAGACAGGTAAATTCAAAAGTGTTCCAGGATGATGTAAACATATTACAGAAGTAAAGGACTAATGAAAAATAAAACTTTCAGGGCAGATGGAACTGATGAGTTTGTCTTACTGGATTCATTCTGCGTTTCTGCAGGCATGAGCCTTGACTTTTGCAACTTTGCAATGTCAAACATACTTCATCACACACATACTTCTTATTGTTATTAATAACAGTAAACATAATTTAAGAGTAAAATGCCAGTTTAATGTAAATTTTAGTGGCATAATGAATGTAAACTCTATCTATCTATCTATCTATCTATCTATCTATCTATCTATCTATCTATCTATCTATCTATCTATCATCAATACATTCCTCTCATCATGGAAGATAACTGTATATCAATCAGATGATAAGTTCATTCATATTTTTTTTTCACTACAGAGGACAATGAACTGAATGTACAGCACAATGTAAGTTTATATGTCATAGTTAGGTCATTAAATATCACAAGTTAAGTTAATAATTTTATGTTTAATTGATTGTAATTAGTAATGATGCTAAATGCTCTCAAAACTACAGTTGAGTTTAATTTTGCAAGCTTTGCAAAACAAATGTACTTTTACTTTTAATACTTAGGTACATTTGTTATCAAAATAATAATTTTGAGACATAAAATTTACAATGGCTCCTTAATTAGTTTTACTCAAGTAGTTTTATTTTAATGGGCAAATTTTACTTGCAACGATGTAATTTTTTAATGAGTTATTTCTACTTTTATGGCTTTCAGGTATTTTATCTACCACTGTGTGTATGAAGGTGTATTGTATTCATCTTGTTTTTTTTTTCTTTCTTAATGGTTGGAATATGGCTGCCCATGGCCGTGATCTCACCCCGCTTCCTGTCAGCTACCAGCCCTTTGTTTTCCTCATACAGAGCTATTGAGGCATGACCAGCTCCTGTCCTCCAGTTTCCACCTAATCATCACTTCGCTGCTTGACAAGGGCGCTCATAAAAATGGTGAATTATTTGACTCAGATCAAATTGAGCTTTTTGTCATTGCTGAAGGATATTTCACAAATCCAAACACTGACTGATTTTGCTTGTCGGGCGACAATGACCCACGGGAAGTCTTTTCCACTCCATGTTGGTATGGAGTGAGAAGCAAGAACAGTTTAAAAAAGGTAAAGCTGATGGATGGATTAAGAGTCTCAGTATGTTAGTGTAAGGTTAAGTCAAGAACTTGTCTATTTTCCATATTTTCCTGAGCTGCCTGTACGTGAGGCGAATTCATGGGATCAGTGGATGGCAAATGACAGTTGAATATGTTATGCTTAAAGACGCTTTTGTGTTTGACCTCTTCAGCCCATAAAAAAAGCACTTATGGTCTCCTCACTTCGAAGCAGTTTGTCAATAACAAAAAAATAAATAAATAAATAAATAAAACAGCCATAAATGTTGGAAACTGCAACTTTTGGTTCTCCTAAAATTGCATTTAGCAGTTACATTGACAGGATTGGGCATATACTTCATTCCAGAGCCAAAAAGAGTCACGACAGTATTTTATTTTAATGTGTGCAATTAGCCAGAATATATGACTTATATCTAATTTTTAATACTAAAATCAGATGTGGAGGATTCAAATAAATGGTGGTGGCAAAAAAAAAAAAAAAAAAAAAAAAAAGTACTCAATGAGCTGAGATCTCTTTAAAACTTTAAATTAATTCGAAGAAAAGGACCAAATTGATTCACAAGTAATTTGAAATGAAATGAGTTTGTATAAATTCAAAAAATGTTTTTGTCTGATATATTTTGTGTGTGTATGTGTAAGAATAAGCATGACTTCTGCCACGCAGATGTTGGTGTATTTGATGTGTTTGCTATTCTCATTACACTTCTATTGTAACAGATTCTTCATGCTATAGGCATCTTTAAACATAACAACTCAGCTGTGGCCGGGGCTGATAATAATAATAATAATAATAATAATAATAATGAAGAGAAAATGGCATTAAATTTATTTTTTAACCACATTCTAACAACTTTCACTTCCTTGTTATAATTGCAAAGAAAAATCTGAATTATGAAAGAGTAAATGTTGTGTACTCTACCCCCTGCTATGAATCCCAGTAATGCAAAAATTAAACCTTCTAGTGCAGCATCAGATAAAAAAAAATATCGCTAAGTAGAACATGCACTCAGATCTACAAAGGGATGGAAATGGGAGCACAAACATCTGCCAGTTTTGCCCTATCATCACAAACACCAGAACTCAATCCAATACTTCATTTTCGGTCTTCAGCTCAAGCATGGGAGTTATTGATCTGCACATAACAAGAGCATAGTGTATTTTGTCAGGGTAGAGCAGGAAATTCAATAAGGAAATTTTGAAAAAACAGAATGGTTAAAATCTTCAGATTTTGCAAAATAAAAGGTCTCCACCTCAGAACAGAGAGGAAATAAGCTCGCTGTGATGCTGCTATCAGTATTCATCAGACTGTGTTTGTTGCTGATGTGCAGCCGTGGTGATCAGGTCTCTATTTTAACGCAAGTATGAAGGCAATATGTGGATTGTAAACAGAAACAGAACATGGAACAAACTAATAAGGATGAATCATTTCAGCACAGCAGGTTGATCTAAGCAACAGTTGTTTTCATAACCAGAAATAGAGGTGTGTTTCACTAAGCATGAATCACGTTTTTCTGTGTCTGTCACCCAAAGATCGGAGGGAGGAACTTCTATTTGGCTTAACACTTTTT
>VXCM01008214.1:18433-29065 GCA_014773175.1 Lucifuga dentata
GGGGGGCATAATACATTGTACTGACAAAGATTAATCAAGTTTAAAAGACCATACCAGTGATTTATGCATGTTTAAGCCCAATTAATACTATCCACATACACTTTACATGACTGCCAACCATTTTCCAAAACATAAAACTGTAGTTTAGTTTTCATGTTATTTTGCCAAATCCTCAAAGTTTTCAAAATAAAATATTCAGGTGATACATCCACTAACACTTACACATGATTGGAGAAGACCCAGTTGTTTTAATTTCTCTAATAAAAGCCATATTCTCCTGAACTATATTCTCTGGTAGAGACGCACATTTTCTTTCACGTAGCACCACGCTGGTTTGATTAAATTAGGTAATTTCAACAAAAATTTGAATTGATTACCTATCTCAAGCACACTTAAATGACATTTTGCATGTTTGAGCCTAATATATTCAATTTGCATACGTGTAATGTTACTGACATCATTTCCCAAATGATAAAACTGTATTTCAGCTTTCCTGATATTTTGCAAAATATCTTAATCTTTCAAAATCAAATATTCAAGCAATACACCCACCGTAAAAATTGATGTTTTGCCTGCTAATAGTTATGCAGCCTTATGAAATCACGGTCGTTTATCAGTTAATGCAGGTCTTCTTTTGGGACTATATTCCCCAGTGAAGACATACATTAACTCTGTGCTTTTTATTGTGCTTAAACGCTAAAATTACGAAACTTTGAAAAAACCTGAATACATGTCTTGTTTGCGATGATGGATTACCTATCCCAAGAACATTTCAAGCATCAGCAAGTTGATTTTAATAGCGTACCAGAATTAACTGAAAACAATGGCGGTCTGAAAGGTAGGGGAAAAAAAAAAAAAAATCACCGTTCCAGTAGTATGCTTTGGGAAGTGATTGTCAGTAACATTACGTGTACGAAAATTGAATATATTAGGTTCAAACATGCAAAATGGGTATATGGTCCTTTAAAGTCTGAACAAGGTGATTTTTTTTACAGCATACTGGAAAGAAATAAAACCAATAGTGTCTGGAAGGTAGACAAATCAATTTTAGCATTTACCACTCGAGTAGTATATTTTAGAAAATGGTTGGCAGTAATGTAACATGTATGCGGGTTGTATTTATTAGGCTCAAACATGCAAAATCACTGGTATGGTTCTTTAAGATATAACCAGACAAAGTTTCAGGATTCATCACATCACTACCACTGACTTTGAGGGGGAATATTAGTATAGAGGCTTGATTCTACTCCAGAACAGACACAGACAGCAGTGTATGTGTGTATGTGTATGTGTGTGGCTGTGCCTGTGTGTGTACCCTACACACTCCCTGCACAGTCACATTTGTGCAGTTATTAGCACATTAGTAAACTATATACTAAGTATTAAGTATTAAAAAGGGTGGTGTAAAATCAAACTGAGCTCCCTAGGAGTTAGGATGGTTAAATCCCATACATGCCTCCATAATTAACTTCACTCTGACTCACGAAGGTGGAAGAACAGACAAGCAGGAAGAATATTTCCTTATCGGCTTTTCGGGGTAGATCATAATGGATCAGATAGGGACATGGAGGACCTGATTAGCAATTCTACTGCAACTCTCCTACATGAGAAGTTTTATGATAAGCCCCATCCATCAAACTTGACTGCCTCATTCAAAGTGATGGGAGAAGCAAGTCTATCTGTTTATCAGTGCTCCCACTTTCAGATAGGCCCATATGCTGTGAAAACACAGGAGAGAGGCTGGAATTAAACACAGAGGTTGCTGTGGAAGTCTTGGTTCCCCAGTAAAGGAGAGACATCTACTGGCTACCAGCTGTTTTACAGTCCTCACATATCATCAAAGAAAGCCTGTATTCTGTATGATGCTTGGTCGTTATCTTCATTCTCGACATTCCGACTGCTCAATCATGAATCTTTTAAAAATCCTACTTTCATGAATCTTCATCGAAATCTGGTACTTCGCAACAGTTTCATTGCTATTAACGTTGAACATTCCAACCAATTAGAATTATATAAAAAGCTTAAGTTACCAAAAACAAGTTTGTTTATGTTCTTTTGTCTGCAGGTTCACTTTTCCAAAAAAAAAAAAAAAAAAAAAAAATCATAAGTGACTGCATTGTTGTTCAGCAGTCAACATTTAGATCCCAGATGTCAGATTTTCCCACTAGTGCATGAATGCAGCATAATTGTTCTGGCAAAAATGTGGTAGTTGTTTTATGGCAGAAATCCAGGATAACAATCACGACTAAAATCTAATCTAACTTCCCAAGAGTTATATGCCTACCTTTTTTTTTTGTTTTGGTTCACCTTACATTTACACGCAAGAATGAGTAAAGATTTATTCCACCATTAGGCTGATCCTTTTATTAATTTTTAGATAATGTCCATACCCAAATTCTGCTTCATCTTCTCCCATTCATATACATACAGAAGTAAATAAACAGGACAGATGTGGCTTTGGTGAGGAATGGTGAGAGGAATTCTTGCAATTATAAAATCTACAAATCAGACATGTCCTGTATCACCATACTAAAATCCTCGTCGTGTCAGTTGCAAATGCATTTGTGCATTCATGCTGTATGTTCTTTAGTTTGTCAATGCGGTCCTCTGAGGTTAAATTAAAAGATACTCGTACAAATAACACATGGTGACAGACAACAAGGGAAATGAGACACTTGATATTTGTCAGAATAGTGGGTGTATTTATCATTACAAAAGAAAATGCCAATATGCTACCCTGCAGAGATAAGAGTTTTCAACCAGCAGTGAGCAAACAAATTATGAAAGAAAAGGAAATTATGCAACTGTGGACCTGTACACCACAAAAACTCTTTGCTGACCCCCATCCTTTTGCCTGTATGTTTGCATGTGTGTGTGAGTGTGTGTGTACATGCCTGTGCAGATGTGTGTATGTCTCTGTATACATGCACATTTTCAGGTGTGTTTCAGTGTCTGCAAACGGCAAAAAAAAAAAAAAAAAAAAAAAAAAATTGGAAGGATTTTCATTGTATTTGCACACAGATCCAGATCCAGACTGAACGAACTTCCCTCATTATTTATCAATTTAGCTCATAACCACATTTAACCAACATACCCATATTTATCTCCAGCTGCTCTCTGTTGTTTTGATGCGCCAGTTATACGGGCAGCAATTTCAAATTCGCAGCCATATGCTGCCAACCTAATTCTTGAGAGAGGTCCACGTTTAAACTGACTGTGTATTGCGGCTGCCAAGTCTGCTCTGAGTGGAATTAATTATAAAGTACTATAGAACTCCATCTGCCCTGAACATGTTGCATGTCCGTGCTTTGCACTTTTGGGACACAATTGGAAAGTAAGTGAGAAAAGCAAAATCTTTTTTTGCGAATGCGTGTGTCTTTTGGAGAGAGTGTGTGACAGTAAAAGTGAAATTGTAGGATGCGGGGGGAAGGCAGGCAGAAGGAAAAGGAGATGATGATGTTCAGATACTGAAATGCTGAAATTAAAGGTAAATGCTGCACAAAAATGAGCATATGGAGCTGATGGGGAGTGAATATGGATCCGCTTTGTGATGTACAACTGAGTCAGACTATGTAACAAACCATCCATTATCCATATCCACTTATCCTGTTAAGGGTCAGGGGGGCTGCAGCCTATCCCAGCAGTCATTGGGTGAGAGGCAGGGTACACAGCCCATCACAGGAACACACACACATTAGGACAATTTAGAGTTTTCAATTCACCTAACCTGCATGTCTTTGGAGGTGGGAGGAAACCAGAGGAAACCCACGCAGACATGGAGAAAACATGCAAACTCCACACAGAAAGGACCCAGTCAGATTCGAACCCAGCACCTTCCTGCTGTGAGGCAACAGAGCTATCCACCAAGCCATAGTGCCACCCTTTGCCAAACCAAGCAACAATGCAAGAATCTTAATGCAGTTATCAATACAATAATAGTTTTATTCACCTGAAATCTAACAGGACAGCCAAAAACTGACATTAAATTAGTGACAGTTCAAAAGTGTAATAGTATGTGATAATCTTCTAACCTTGTCATGCTTTATGAATCAAGTTTGGTATTGTAACGGATCTTTTTATATTCTCTGTATTTCTATAGTATAGCGGAAATGTCCCTCTTGAGTTGCCATAGGGTGGATATATGTGAGCTAGAGGAAGTGTTGTTGAGAAGACGTTGAATAAAAGTTGTGGCATGGCTGACATGCCACAACATCCTTGCCATCTGCGTTATTTTTATCTTATATGACCAGTTTTAAGAACCTTTAATGTTCAATTATAGTATGTTTGCATTAATGAGCCAGTGTACCCAATAAAAATGGTACATTTATATTTCATGTCAGATTAATTGGCTCTTAATATTTAATTGCATTGCTTAAATGTAGCCATTTGTCTGCTTAAACTCAGACATGTTGGTAGTAATGCAGTGATAAATGAAGGTGTGTTTAAACTTTTGACTGTGCCATACTGTATTTTGACTGGGATTTTAATTAGCTCTGCATTCTGGATACAGCCGATTCCCTTCTCCCACTTCTGGGGCTGCCTGCCGTTGCTATGGAAACATGAGACAGAGAGAAAGAGTCGCTGACTGCTATGGAGGTGTGTATCTGTGTGTATGACTGGCAGAGAGAGAGAGATTTTAAAAAAGACTGTTGAGCTGTGCCTAATGAGTAGAGTGTGTACTCACACCTTCGTCTGTGCAGTCAGTGTGAAAGCCTGCGGCAGGTCACATCTGACCGAAAACCCACGCGCGCGCGCGCACTCACACACACACACACACACAAATATATATACTTACACGCACACACCCTCTATCCCTCTCTCCTTCAGCAGGCCAGACAGTGGAAGAAGTCCACTGTGACGAATGCTCACTTCATGTTCAGCTCTTTGCAATTCTGCAACTACAAAAGGATATCTGAAGCTGCTGTGTACTGATAAATGTGTAGCACATATTGTACAGAGTGAAGCTAATGCATTTTGTATGATTAATGACAATCCTTTTGTGGGGTTTTAGCTTTTTAGCTGGTGGACCCTTACAAACAGGATGACAGCTGGAGAGTGGTGCAAACAATGAGCAGCATCAGTCCAAAAGGGATTTTTTTTTTTTTTTTTNTTTTTTTTTTTTTTTTTTCAGAGCTCTGGTTTTTACTCGTGAAATAGATTCAATACAAAAGTTCCAGAAACACTGACAAAGTGGCAGAAGGACTGGAAGACGAAATCACAGGGCTAGCAGGTTCAGCAGATTTTGCAGCAGAGGTGAAGCACAGCCTCTCCATTTCTTTTCTCTCTCTCTCTCTCTCTCTCTCTCTCTCTCTCTCCTCTCTGACAACTTGGGACAATCTAGCAAGTCAATTAACAGCTGATTGAGTCCATGGCTGCATCCTCACGCATGCACCCCATGAAAACACGCCCAACCAGAAGTAGATCTCGGAGAGAGAGCATTTAGTTTGGTTTCCAAAGTTACAAAAATGACACAATGTCCTGTATTTGTCAAATCTACCTAAATCTGTAACACAACATCAGTGTAAATCCATGGAGTGTGGGCTTTTCTCTGATTTTGGACAAATGTAAATGCAGCTAAAGAAGGAAAAAATAAAATATTAATCTTGCATATTAATCTTGCTTTTTGGGTTATACCTGAAGTGAAATTCAGATTAAGTAATGCAGATTTCAGCCTAATTATGGACCTTGGTTTTTGTAAAGCATACTGGAGGGAACAAAGGAGCTTCCCAATCCAATCTTCATGTGTTCTGTACGGTTCTGATCGTGCCCATTGGGGGAGCTTGTAGGGATCGACAACTGTGGCTGAAATGTTGAAAAATACATCGAGGATGTGTTCACTGGCACTCACCTATTGTGTTTGTGATTTTCATGGATGGAATCTCAAGGAGGAGCTGAGGATTACAAGAGAACTCAGTACCATATTTCTGCTTCTTGCTGATGTAGTCCTGCAGGCGTCATCAGGCTGTGACATCCAGCATGCAATGGGGAGGTTGCAGCTGAGTGTGAAGCAGCTGCAATGACGATTGGCACCTCCAAATCCATTGTAGTCTGGATTGTTCCCTCTGGATGGGGAGTGAGTCGATGCCCAAAATGAAAGCATTCCAGTATCTGCAGGTCTCATTTGTGAGTGATGGTAAGATGAAGCTTGAGATCACTAAACGGATTGTTCAGGCCATAGTGATGGAGGCTTTGTGTCTGACTGTTGTGATGAAGAGTCTGAGCCTGAAGGAGAAGCTTTCGATTTACTAGCCAGCCTGCATTCCAACCTTCAATAATGATTCTAACCTTCTAAAAGATTGAGGCTATGGATACAAGCAGCCAAAATGAGATTTCTCTGCAGGATGTCTGGACACAGGATGCAGAGCTTGGACATCCAGCGGGAGCTCGCCTACTTTAGAAATTAGAGTATTCCAAACACATCCAGCTAGGCAGAGATCATGGTGAAGACCAATAAAATGCTGGAGGGACTCTGTTTCCCACAAGCAGATTTCTTAGGTCTACTAGCTAATGGGCATTAGTTTTATGTGATGCCTGTTTCCACCTTATGCTCTTCCAGTACTGTTCAGTTTCAGCTCTTAGTGGATCTTATCTCTGCATGTTGCTGCACTGCAGGTGGGAGTACATCTTTGATGATTTTTGGCAAACAGGGCATTTACCCTTTTGGCCTCTGCTTCCATCTGAGGATCCTTATGAAGAGCTGGGCGATGCTTATTCTGCTTCCTCCAGGACGCAGACCAGATAAGCAACAGATGTTGAATGGATGGATCCTGCATTTCAACAAAGTTGAGCATCCTATATACTTGAAGGATGCCTGAATAATCATCTTTTCCAAATTTTTCTTTAAGCTCAGTTGAGAAAATATAGAAGGAAGAAGGTCTGCATGTAGGGTGGGATTCATAAAACATTGCGCCAGACTGAACATGTTGAAAAGAGCACATATTGTCATGCAACCATGTTCATACAACCATATTCCCTCATTCATAAACATCTGTTACCAACATTTGCCTTGAGAAAAAAATGTGTTATTATGACACTTCCTTAGCTACATGTCAGGTGATTCATAAAACATACCGTCATGAAAAAAGTAAGACTTGTTTCAATCTGGTGGTAAACTTCAGCATTATGATATCTGAGTGACATTTTAAACTGTGTTTGCCTCACGTGTTAGTGATCAATAAATTTGATAGATAAGCCCATTCAGCTGATCAGTTGGTTTATTTAAATGGTGAGTTTTAATCCAATCTCACACACATTGCAAAGCCTCATTCTCAAGCCTCATTCTCTGCTCACTCTCTCTCTCTCTCACACACACACACACACACACACACACACACACACACACACACACACACAAACACACATCCCACTCTTCATGCCCTCACTCACCAAGACCACACACTACAGTGAGTAATGTGTGGATCTATTTCTTATCTTAGTGTCTCCTAAAATGTGGAGCTCAAAAGCAGAGAATTTGTTTCCTTTGCTGATTTAATGTATCAGTGTCCTTTCTGACACCAGGTGAAGCTGAATAAAGTGTGGCTCTTAAATATGAAGCAGCTCATTAACAGCCGATCTTCAATGGCTTTTACATACCTGTGATGCACCTTACAAATATGTTACTTTACTGGGACACAGTTGAAAGAAGGGAAGCTTCATGAATGACCTTCAGTTATTGCATTGCAGTGCTTATTTAGTGTGACTCTGTCGTTATTGTGATTTTTTTTTTTTTTTTTTTTTNTTTTTTTTTTTTTTTTTTTACAAATTGCACCCATACTACGCAAACATGGAAACCTCAAATTAGAGTTTCCATGCGTTGTATTGTGTATGTAGCAGTCCACACAAACGAGAGTAATTTCTGATTCAGCGTCAGTTCCAGAAGCTGTTTGCAGTTCAAACAGGCACCTTTGTTGGAGTCAACAGCAGCTGCCTGTTTGTTTAATGCAGAGACAACAGGTACGTCTACAGTGTTTGTGTGACTGTTGGGTGATGACTGTGGTTTGTTGATAATATGGTGTCAATGTAGTCTTGTTACATCTGCTTAACCATAAGGATGCAATTAGACTGTCAAGGATTCAGGTGGGTTGAAGTCAGCTTAGTCTGTCTACACACACACACACACACACACACACACACACACACACACACACACACACACACACACATATTTGTGTATGAGGGAAGAGGTGCACACATGCACCAAATGCTTAATTGATGGAGCAAACAAGCACACATATCCAACATGGAGCTGCTTGCACATTTGTGTGTGCTGTTATTTTGGGTAGAGTTTACTAAATCATCTTCATCTACAGCTTTGTATAGCCGACCATTAAAAGTCAAGGAAGTTCATCACCTTGACCTCAAGGCTCAAAGTCATTTCATGCAATGCCATCCTTTTCCCCCACATTCAAAAGTTTTTCATCTGAAAATGTATTTCTAGGTCTAAGAATCAGAACATACTGTTTCTGACAAATACCCAAAAAGCGTGGCAAAAAGCTAACGATCTAAACGTCTTAAATGTGTGCTCTGAGTCATTGATAAACAAAACATTTTCTCTGACTTTGAGCTTCTCAGTTGCAAAATTGTCTGCTAACTTTTTAATGAAGTCTGCAAGGTCACCCGATGCTGTTTCTTATTCCCATTATTTCTTTGTCTTCTTCTTAGTTTATGATCAAACTTTGAGTTTACCATACAACTTAATATTTAAACTTCTTATAGTCCTGCATTTTATATATATCTATATATATATATATAGATATATATATCTATATATCTATATATTATTTTTTTAATTCTTTCTTTATTGTTTAGGATTTTTGCATGGAAATATTTGTAATCCACTATCTGTTTTCTACAGGGAGCAATGATTATGCTAATTATGACAAGGGTTGGCTAGATATATATGTTTTTCTTTCTTTTTTCTTTTTTTAACCATTAAACTGTATATATCCAATGTATATTATTTCATTAAGCTTATAAATGTCACAGCATAAATTAAATGAAGTGGACTACTGGTCCATTAAGCATTCTACAACACATTTTTTTTTTTTTTTTTTTTTTATCAAATATGCATAACAAACTATTTGTTTGTGTGGAAACCTGAAGGAAATGTACTTTTCTCTTATCTATACATTGAATATATGGCAAAGTAGTGAAGAAGTACTGTGTTTAAGTATTTCTTTATAGTATGGTACTAATTTCAGCTATGATATGCTAAATGCAATGAAATACTTTTTCAAAAAGGAACAAGTCCAGCACAAATATCTCAAGTAAACTATGCAGTAAAGTATAATGACCACTAGATGTCAGTACTTGCTTACAATTAATGTGCTATTGTATTGGATGCAGAATACAGATTCATAATGTATGTAGTATGTATGTATGCATATGTTGGTGTGTGTGTGTGTGTGTGCATGCATTTGTGCAAGGGTATTATGTTTGTTCCTGATATATACATCACTTTATTATCTCAGTAAGCACTGTAATTGCAGGCATATATGTAAAAAAAACTATGTTTTTTTTTTTTGTTTGNAAAAAAAAAAAAAAAAAAGGGAGACACTTGGAAAACAGTAAAGACAGACAGGGAGACAGAGATAAATAGACAATGACTCCTTCCATTAGTCACAGTAGACATTCTTATTAACAAACCTCAGGATCATTAGCATATTGTACAATAACACCACTAGAGACTAACATGTCCAATCTGGACCCCAGTATACAGATTCTACCTCTCAGTTCTTTGACATACTGCCCAGAGACGTAAGATCTGAAATGCAATTCAGGTCATTGTGTGTGCGTATGTGTGCGTGTGCGTGCGTGTGTGTGTGTGCGTGTGTGTGTCAGTGTCAGAAACAGTTTTAAGAGAAGACTGATGAGCAGCACCTAATGTAGTGAGAGTTTGCATACTCACACACTCATATGGGCGTTGAATGAGAAAACCCACAGCAGGCACGCGCACACACACACACACACACACACACACATGCTCTCTGCTGATGGATAAATCAGACGAGTGCATGTGTCGTTCCAATTACTTCCAATTACACACTGCATCCATCCTTGCTCTCCTCTCATTAAATAATGACGTTTAATCTATGGCCCGGAGCCTCATCTACAATACTGCTGTGATAAGGGCAAATTAAACAATGTGCACCTCTCAGCCTTGCTGATAACAAAGGTGAATTTGATCGAAGTGATGTGCATGTGTGTGCGCTTTCATGGTATGCATGCACATGAATGCATGTCAAACCAACTATCTTTACAACCAATGAACCAGAGAGTCAATCAGTTTAACCTTGAGCTTAAGGCTGACCAGACAGGATCAGTCAGCTTTCACATGGGCCACCAACACACCATCAGATTGGCAGTTACCAGCTAGATCCAACATTTTGTACATAATAGAAACAGGTCTTTATCTTTACTAATTAAAAANAAAAAAAAAAAAAAAAAATCTGGATTTTTTTTTTTCTCTTTTTGTTTTCTTTTTCTCCATTATTGGAACGTGAAATGCTGTTCTGGGGATGGGGACAGCATGGACTACCTCCTTCACAAAATATGCCAACAGCCACTTATTTTCACCTGCAGAAACTTAGCTGGGATTTACACTATCATCATCCCCTCCCCTGCTTCCCCCCC
>VXCM01008214.1:29374-53230 GCA_014773175.1 Lucifuga dentata
CCCCCCCCCATCCTGACCCTCTCTCTGTGCAGATGCTCTGATTAACCAATAACAGCCGCTTGTACAGCAACTCCAACTGACTTTATGTGCATAAACATGGCCAATTATATTTGTAAGGACTCACAACTAAGCTGGAGTTAAGGCTACCAGGGTTTGAACCCCAATGTTTTTGCCGTGGCGAAATCTGAATTTACTTACTCCTGCCCAGAAATGTGCATTCTTAGAACTAAAGGCCTCAGCATCCTTCAAAAGATGAAAGTGCACAAGAACAGGCTTGTGAACACATCCTATAACACTGTGCACAGCTAAAGAAAGGTCTTTTTGGTTTCTCTACATCCACCTCCCTCCCCTGGCTGGTTGTGTCACAAGATGAGGGGGCCAGCAGGCGGTGTTTACACGGCAACCAGACAGGTGATATTTGAGCCTTGGGGATCGTGCACAAACACTGAAAGAGCAAGAATCACCATGTCGAGCCTTGCAAGACATCTGGGGCCTTGAATCTATCTCGCACTGCTCAAATGTGTCACCACCAAGTTGGAATGCTCATTTTGAAAATGAGCATCAATATATGGTGATACTGTGCGAAGCGTGCATTTGTCTTCCCTGCACCACGCTGCCGTGACCATCACATGGACGGGCTCTTTAATTATATGGAAAACAACATCATTTGTAGTCTGACAGTCCTCACTGTCTGAGCACAGACAGTGAGGACTGTGTGTGAGCAGGTGTGCGAATGTGCAGGTGCATGCCGCCGTGACTAAAGGTCTGCCAAATGCATGATCACAAGAACATTTGTCAGATAAAAACACATCCGTGGATGAATAGATAACTAGATGCAGTGGATAAATATGCATCATATGGAGCTGTTTATATGTCATGTTGCACCTCTGAAAGCTACTATCAGCAACATATGGCACAAAGTAAACAACAATACCCTTAACAATAAGGTACAGTATGCATTAATTGCACCCAATCTGGCAAGGCATCCTGAGATAAAGACAGACACCGAGAGAAGAGACAAGTTTGACTATTGGTTCTTTAGTTAGGAAGTAAGTATGTGGTGTTGAGAGCTGAAGGGAGCTGAATAAAATGAGAGTGGTCATCAAAATAAGCCACCCACCCACCCTCACACACACACACACACACACACACACATACAGTATATACTACATATGGTGTTGTATGACCTTTACTCTACAATCAGAGGTGCACCCACACACTCAAGTCAGAGGCTTTAGAGAACAGAGTAAGGAATGACTGGATGTTGGCTGGAGAATCCGATCGAGCATGGTGGGATTCAATTACTGACCTCATCTACCATATCTGTTGTTGCCAAACTTAATCCGGATCATCTCAGTTTTAGCCATCTTTATTTAAGCTGTTGAATAAAAGCGATAGTTCTTCAGGTCAAAACTAGAGCCGGTTTATGTTTTGACCTCACACTGTCCCCCCATTGGGTAAGTTTCAATCCTCTAGATGACATAAAGTAAAGCCAAAACAACGCCGAAGAGTATGTGAGAAAGTCTGTTCATGTAGAAAATGTAGGCAGAAGTGTATGCGGAGTTAAGCTGGATTTACATGTTAACGGTAGGAAAGCAGCCCTACAGGTCATTATAGCGAAATCACTGTCAACTGCAGCGGCAGACGGCAGATGCTGATGGTAGATGCTGAAATGTTGCCATGGTAATTTGGCAGGATATGATTCAGTATTGGAGGATTCAATGGTGTTTTAGCATTTTGGAGAAAAAAACATGAAAGCTCTGGCCTTTTAATATGCTTATTTAAAGAACCGACAAAAAAAAAAAAAAAAAAAAGGCAGGCACACAGACGTATGTGGGTTTATCCCAATTTGCTGGAACACAAAATGCTGGTAGAATTCCATCGGATAATTCAAGAACTGAGGATGGATAAAGAGAAATTCAGGGGATATTTCAGATGATTAATAACTCTCTGCACTTTTGTGGTTTTTGCATCACACAGAACTGGGTGCATCTGCACCAAAAGAAGAAGCATTTCTCTCTATCAGTCTTTGGCCCAAGAATAAATCAATATCTGTTTTTGTACAGCAGCTGCAGCACATGGAAAAAGTTGTCAATTGTCAGTTCTTCACTACAGCTCTTGAATGCACCACTAAGAAGCATTTTCAGATAGCTCTGCGCTTTTTATTGCGCTTAAAAGCTAAAATTATGTAACTTCGAAAAAAAACTTGAATATATGTCTTGTTTGCGATGATGGATTACCTATCCCAAGAACGTTTTAAGCATCAACGAGTTGATTCTAATAGCATACCAGAATGAACTGAAATGAACTGAACAATGGTGGTCTGGAAGGTAGGAAAAAAAAAATTACCATTCCAGTAGTATGGTTTGGAAAATGATTGTCAGTAACCCTTACATGTACAAAAATTTAATGTATTAGGCTCAAACCTGCAATATGGCTGGTATGGTCCTTTAAAGTCAAGTATAAACATGGCTTAACATACCTCACACATGCATGTGCAACCAGAGACATACACACTCCCTCTACTTCCACTCTCTCACACGCTCACGCCTGCACTGCATACACACTCTCCCTGACAGATACATACATCATAGCACAGAAGGAGTGATTTTTGCAATGTGAATGAGCTTCCTCATGAGTCTTTGTCACCACTCAGAGAAAACACATTGCCGGGGATATTCTGAATATGCAGATTCTGCTTTGCGTGGTTCAAGTGTTTACACTGTCTGCATCAGCAGTGTGGCGACAGGAGAGACACGGCTAAACACAGCCAGAATGCACAGAACACACGCAGCGGTGACAGAGAGAATTGAAAAAACACAATGTACAGTAGATGTTATAGGTGGGTGAATGTAGATGCTGACTACACACGGATAAGCATCTGTGTGTAGTCAGCATCTGCGTGGATGTGTACCCCCTGGCTATGTACACGACAGTTAACATGACAGTAGTGCTGTCATGGCATTTCTCAGTGTGTGAATCTCTCTCTCTGTGTGTGTGTGTGTGTGTGTGTGTGTGTGTGTGTGTGTGTGTGTGCGTGCATGGGGTGGGGTGGGTGGGAGAACAAGAAACTGAACCACAGACAGAGGAAAGGAAAAAGTTTAGTCTGAGACACCAAATGTCAAAATGTGTGAGATTCAGGATGTGTCACACCAAAAAAAAATGAATGAAATACCCTGATAATGTAATTTTTTTTTTTTTTTTTTTTTTTAGCACATTCTACTGCAACATCTCGAAAGTCAATATTGGTTACTCTGAGTGACAGACTATGCGACCGTAAGCTGATTTATTGATCCATTGGTTTATAGTTGGTGTCAACATTCTCTTTATGAATTTTGGTGTATAAAACACTGACTGACTCACTCTGTATGTTTTCATGCATGTTAAAAATTTTGATTATGCTGCCAAGACTAAATTGATTTTTTTTTCACATGCCATGTAAAAACTATAATTAGATGAAATCTACATGAATGAAAATAAACTCACGTTGAGTAACAGACCTTGGTTGTGCAATTGTAAATCGATGTGCTCAAGCACATAAACGTGTTTGCTGCTCATTGTAATCTATCAAAACAGTCAGAAATTCTGATAATTTAATTAATGGAAAGCAAAGTGATCAGAGTGCCTCTATGTAGCACACACACACACACACACACACACACACACACACGNCAGAGTGCCTCTATGTAGCACACACACACACACACACACACACACACACACACGTGGCTCACTGAATTGTCTGGAATAACACTGGCAACAATACAACTAGACAAGTGGTCAATCATATGACGATTAACTCTATATAGGAGGTAAAATGAAAAACTCCATCTGACATATTGGTAAGTCACCGTATCGGACAGTATTAGTAGAGTTTGAAAAAATTAATGACACATCCACCATTTTATTTTTGGTAACAAGACAGCAAATGCTAAACACTGAGCTGTCATCTTAACTAGATTTGATCTTACTGATGATTAATGAGGATGTCCATCCTAGATTGAAACACATTTTCCTGAGCTGTCTTTCCTTAAATTCTATTTCCCACTTCATTAAGTTGGCATTGCTTATGCTCAGCCATGTGAAATGTTCCGGTTTCCTGAGAAATTCTGCATCATGGTGCATAGTAGGCTCATCTCCTTACATTCAAACACTTCAGGGGTAGTACTCTGATGAACTCGACACATTGGAGAAAAGAACAGCATGAAAGCAATGGCACTTTGCTGCATGTGGATCTGACTATTTAAAGTGCTGGATTGTTGCATATTGTATTTCAGAATCCTTCTTTCTGATTGTTTTATTTGGAACATGCAAAGAAGAAGCACGTCAGGTCATTGTGTTTAGCTCTCCTGTATATATGTATACTGTTGTAGAAATCATCAGTCTGACCGCTTCCATGTGGGAACAACAAGTTCAAAGAAACATGATGAGGGCAGGGCAAAATCATAGAACACTCAGAGTCAAATTAAACAGGCAACAATATAAACAGAGTGTTTAAGACAGAAATGTGGCACAGCTCTGATGAAGAGAACTGGTGCCAAAACGGTTACGGTTGAAAGGCTGCACGTCATTACCCAATCAGTGGACAGCATGGAGGCTTAATAAGCCCTCTGAGTGCTTCACATTCAATTACTTTGACCCTTCCTCTGTTATTCTCTCTGGCTATCTTTTCATTGCCCTACAGTATAATTATGTTGACAGGGAAGTATTCAATACACATAAAAAAAAGTTCTAAATAGATTCTCAGCAGCACTATTTGAGTGGCTCTACGTTGTGTTTAGCTCATTCAGTTTAAAATAGTCTAAGAAATTTTGCTTGGGAAGTGAAACAGTCTGCATTAATGGAAGAACACTTTGTTTTTATCTGTTCGTCTTTGTCTGTTTTTGTTGAGGTGTATTTAGCCCTCTTTGATAAAAATTGATTATTAGTTTTAAATAAAACGTGATAGGTTTGTCAAGGAGGGCCAGCGAAGATCACACACACACATGCTCACATACGCACATTATGTCTGGTGCAAGATCAAACTACATATATGTATGTGTATATATATCAGTGGCGGGCCGTGCATTTGAGACCTAGGCCTTCAATGCGATCCTCCCACAATTAAACCACCTTCTAATAAGCTCACCATGATACTAGGGCTATATGCTGCTGTTATTCAACACAACCACCTCATATTCACAGTGACAGTAACCTTTATCGAGTGGAATACAGTGATTTAACACGAGGATCAACACCTATGTCAGTTACAACACACTAACTGCAGAGACATGAATGGGATGTAGCATTATTACGCATTATGACAGGATGCTGCATCACAAATAGACATGGCACATATCCTAAATCAGTGTCATTACCAAAGAAACAAGAACTCACAACCATCACATTTACTCATACAACCAGTGAGCAAGCAAAAATGCTGTAAAACACAAATAACACAAGCTGTATCAACAGGCTTCTCTACATATTCCAGCCACATAAAAATCCATCAAACTTACCAAAAATGCTCATCATCTGAAGACAAAGTCCATCCTCCTTTCTGTCTTTATAAAGAGTTTAATGACATGGTTGTACATTATCTGTGTATTTCAGTTCCAAAATGTAAAAAAAAGTGTTGTCAGTTAATCCATTTCTTCTCTTCCTTCAGCCATTGTGCCTTCAAAAACAACAGGACTAAGTAAAAATCAAAACAAAAAATCTAAAGCACTACATCTAAAAATCGAAACGTCAAAAAAGAAAGTCTAAATAAACATTAATGCTCCATTACATGCTAGCTAGGTTTACTTGAGTTTGCTAAGCTAACTGGCTCTCTTCTTCTTCTGATGAATTTCTGGCAGGCTGCAGCTGTTAGCATAATGCTGTACTCTGATGACTTAGGCCAAGGCCAGCTAGAAGGCCCTGATGTGTAAAAGAATACGCCAACATGGTAAACTCGAAATCTGATTGGTTACNCCAGCTAGAAGGCCCTGATGTGTAAAAGAATACGCCAACATGGTAAACTCGAAATCTGATTGGTTACAATATATGACAATCAACAACATCGTCCCATTTGCTTGAATAGTAGAGGGGATTCACTCCAGATTCTGAAGGTTTCAGTCTAGATTTTTTTACCCGGAGACAGCACAGGTGGAAAAATCTGATTGGATAAAAGCTCTAATTTATATGAGCTGCACTGGAAGCAGCGAAACTGAGGGAGAGAGTACTGGTAGCAATGAAATGACGTTAATAACAAAACTGATGGGAATGAACTTTGTAAAATATATACAGCATTATCCATCCATCCATCCATTTTCTAAACCCGTTTGTCCTGTTGAGGGTCACAGGGGAGCTGGAGCCTATCCCAGCGGTGATAGGGCGAGAGGCAGGGTACACCCTGGACAGATCGCCAGTCTATCGCAGGGCTGACACAGAGACAGACAAACACATTCACACTCTCATTCACACCTACGGGCAATTTAGAGTTCCCAATTCACCTGACATACATATATCTGACATACAGCATTAATGAAATATATATCAAATTATAAAAACATAATTTGATGATTCTGACAATCTCTAGGCCAGCAGAGAAGGCCTTGCTGGCCCTGGCTGCACACCACTGATATATATATATATATATATCAATTTAAAAGATTAATTTGAGTTTATGTTTTGGCACAATGTGTAAAATGGCTAAATCGGAAAATCGAGTTTAAAAAACAAACAAACTACTATCTAACTATTTTTAATGGGGAAAATGCGGCAACGGGTCACCCTCTGTCAATCAAACCTGTTCCCGTTTCGTGCGCGTTAAACTTACAAGCCTTGTTTATATTTTGGTGTGTCCGTGACGGTCCACGGCTTTGCCTGCAGAGGACACAGACNTACAAGCCTTGTTTATATTTTGGTGTGTCCGTGACGGTCCACGGCTTTGCCTGCAGAGGACACAGACACACTCTCCAACTTTACCAATCAATGGTCCATCACGTTCACTGATGTCACGCCCACGAAGCTTTCAGCAGGTCAGACATGCTAGCAAGATGCTAACAACAAACACTTCGACTGAAGATGAGCTCATTTCTAANAGCAGGTCAGACATGCTAGCAAGATGCTAACAACAAACACTTCGACTGAAGATGAGCTCATTTCTAAGAAAAGGCAATGTCACTTCATCATTTGGAAGTTATTTGGTTTTGCGCTTCACGGCGCAGAGCTCCTTTAAACTTTACAGCTGTAGGTGGAATACTGTAACATGTCAGAGCATCAAGCCAGAGGCACAGACAGGCTGGTGTTCCTCACAGGAACCTGGACGTTGCTACAAAATCTTTTAAAAGTTTTTGTTTAGAAAGCCCAACAATTTATTATTTTAATAAAGAAAATACTCATTTGAATTAGGATTTTTTTTTTTTTNAAAAAAAAAAAAAAAAAAAAAATCGATTAAAATTGCAAATTGGCCATCATGTGAAAGAATCAAGATTTTATTTTTAGGCCATATCGCCCAGCCCTAATATATATATACATGTATATATATAATATTACAACAATATATTATTATTATATATTATATTATATTATATTATATTATATTATATTTGATATCTATCTATCTATCTATCTATCTATATATATATATATATATATATATATATATCTCCACACACACACACACACACACACACAAAACAGTTTATGCCAATCTTGCCATATACCACAACTATATATGCAGACAGATGAAAAAAAAAAAAAAAAAAAAAAAAACACTAAAGAAAACTCACCCAGTAAAGTGATCTTCTTCCTGTTTGACTCAGCTGCATCAACCGTCCTCATAGGAAAACTTAAAATCCAGTCAGGAATCTCCAAATAACCACCTCTTAATGGTTCTTAAATTATTCATGGGCATTAACAGTTTACTGTTTGACAATAAATGGCACTATATAGCACCATTGCTTGTTTCAAGGAACCACTGTACAAATAGATCTTGTGAACATAAGGGTTCAAAGAATGAGAAAGCCTCAAGGTGTTCTTTTACTTACAATAACCATCCAACACCCCAATACCCTGTGCCTTGACACTGTGATACAGCCTAAGGGGATTGAAGAGGCAGTATCAGTCAGATATATGCTTTCATCTGGATGCAACCAGCGAGTTTATCTGGTAAAAACAGCAAGATAGTTTTTCATGTTAGCACATGCTACACATGCACTGGGCGCTGCATGTGTCAGGTGATGTGACTGGAGGTGTGTTATCTGTAGTGTTGAGAGTGTTTTAAGTGCAAATTGCAGTTTCAGAAATTCAGAGTTATAATTATGTTTGTTGTTATAATTATAGTTATTATTAGTTATTATTATGTTTGTGGCCTTGTTCGTCATTCAATTCCAATTATCAATATGGAACAAATGATACAGCACGCACGTGCACACACACACACACACATGGCACACAGCACACTCTCATTACTACTTCAGTAGTGATGTTGCCAGGATGAAGCAGAGCAGATGGCAGTGTGCCCCCCCCCCCCNCCCCATCAAAAAAAATAAAAAAAAAGAAAAAGGAGGGAATAAAAGCGAGAGTTAGGAGAAATGAATACAATCAGCTTAAAGGACCATACTAGTGATTCTGTGCAATGAATACTACCCGCATACAATTTACATTACTGACAACCATTTTCCAAAACATAAAAGTGTGTTTAGTTTTTCTGTTATTACCAAATCTGCTGATCTTACCAAAATCAAATGTTCAGGTAAATCATCCACCTTACTATTTTATGTTTTGATTGCAAACACATACCTCCAAATGTAGAAGGCAGGTTGTCTTTAATTTCTCCGTGAAAGCTGTCTTCTACTGGGACTATATTCTCTGGTGGTGACATACATTTTCCTCCATGCAGCTCTGTGTTGGACTGTGTGCTGTGATGGATTATTAATCTCAAGCATGTTTCAATTCTCTACAAAATTATTTTAATAGTGTACTGAAATGAACTGAAACCAAAGTCTGTTTGGAAGTTAGGAAAAACAAATCTAAAATCTAGCACTATGTTTTGGAATATGGTCGGCAGTAATGTAAAATGTATGTGGGGTTGTATTATTGGGCTGAAATATGCAAAATCACCAGTGTGCTCCTTTAAATGTAGTAAATCAAAGGCCCTGAGAGATAATAGTTTATTGGATTATGATAATAAATCTGACAGCTTGGACTGAGATTGAGGTTCTAACTAAAATAGCTGGAAGTGATGAACACTATTCATCACACAAACCCACAACTAGCATATGGCTGTCACTGCATGTGGCAAAAAACACTGGCAACCATTCAGGCAGGCTTCTCAGCACAGTTCCCTAATGGTCATGTGGGATAAATTGAGTAAATCAGCTATAAAAATGCCCAATAGCCTAAAGCTTTAATGATGTTAGTATGTTTAAGTTGCCTTGTGTCATTGTTTTGTGTTCAGATTTCTGGGAATGAGGTTCCAAAAACCTTGGCAATGATCAACCATTGACAAAGTGCAACCATGGCAATATTGTCTTGCAAACCAAGGAACTCTATCTGGTGAAATTTGTTGAAAAACACCTAGTAATGATAAATAAAAAGATAAAACATCATGCAAATGAACATAATTACCAATTATGTAGCGAGAATGATGTCCATGAGTTATGATCATGCTATAGTACTTCAGCAGAACAAAGGGAGACATGCACAGACAAACACACACACACACACACACACACACACACACACACACACATACACAGGCAGACAGACACATACAGCGCTGGCCATAAGTATTGCATTTCACTGTATTTTTGTGTAAACTTTTCTTTCTGAGTTAAAATACCACGCCAAACACAACAAAATTATATTTTTTTAGTGTGTTAGAGTAAGTACAACTGAAAAAAAAATGCCAGTAGTTCTTAATAGTGTTAAGTAGGAAGACACTTTTGACACATTGTGAAGATTTGAAGAAAAATACCAATATTATTAGTAGAGATCAAACAATAAGTTAAAACATCTTCTTTGAGGTAGGGTCAGAGCAGATGGTTTTCATGTGTTTTCACTGACTTGTAGAAATATCGTAGTCACATTACCTACTCTGAAATCCAAATATAAGTCTAAAGAATAGTTGAATATTCTGAACGAATACTCAACTACTTGTAAAATACCAATAAATAACACATAAATATGGGGGGCGGGGGCAATACTTTTGGCCAGCGCTGCGCGCACACACACACACACACACAGACAAACACAGGTGGACTGAGATACATTGTTTGGTTGCCTGAACAGTGGATGACCATGACACTGTTCATTTGGTGTTTATTGTGTTGTATTGTATTGTATTGTAGTGTATTGTAGTGTAATGATCCAGCAACCTCCAGAGACCCAGATCACTATTGTAGTGAAGTGTAGTGTAGTGTAGTATAGTGTATTGTATTTAGTGTATTGTTGTGTATTGTATTGTATTGTATTGTAGTGTAGTATAGTATATTGTATTGTAGTGTAGTGTAGTGTAGTGTAGTGTAGTGTAGTGTAGTGTATTGTATTGCATTGTATTAATTACTGTATATTATATTATATTATATTATATTATATTATATTATATTATATTATATTATATTACATTATATTATATTATATTANTATTATATTATATTATATTATATTATATTATATTATATTATATTACATTATATTATATTATATTATATATTATTTAAAACATAACTTTATGAGATGCTTTGCTGGCTTAAACACGGTATGTTATAATTGCAGCTGACATAACTTCCATGCAGTTCAACATGACATGTCAAAGGGAAAATTAACATAAACTCTGTCTGAAAAAAAGACATCTCCAGTCACACAACTGTTTTGGAAAAACTCCCAAATTTTGACATTCATTTCTAGTAACGCACACTTATCTCAACTCAGAACATCAGAATATAGACCAAAATTGAACAGGACTATTGCTGCAATGTTACACCACAATGAAAGACAAATCTGTAGATTATATGAAATCATCCATCAGGATTCAGTTACAGTATCCAAAAAAATAGCTAAGCAAACCTCCAGAGACTCATGAGCTCTAATTAATGAAGAATCTTATTCCCTGACCCAGTCTACCATTTTACTATATTCATATTTCCATGTATAAACATCCTAAATATATTCCCCATGAGTTATAAAATGAATTATCCCTCCATTTCTCAGTCATATCGTCAACTTTGCTATAGTTTGTTTTCAATGTAGTGAAATTAATACTGTATTTGATAGCTGGATTTTTTTTTTTTTATTTTGAGAACAGGTTTGACTACATTATATGAGTGGCTTTAAGGGTAGAGTAGAAAATTGGACATCAATTCATTTGTGTCTTTGTCAACATACACACATCTGTGATTTAGAGCATACATGCACACACACACACACATGCACTCACAAATGCACACACACACAAATGATCATCCCTTTAGTACAATAACTCATCGTGTTCTACCTGCATTCCAAGATCCACAGATGAAAGTCCAGCATGGAGCAGATCAGGAGACAGCATCCAAAAAAAAAAAAAAAAAAAAGAAAAGAAAAAAATGGAGAAAGAGAGAAAACAGAGCCATTTAAATTAGCACCTATATAACAGACATGAACATAATTAAGTTACAACCAGTGCAGTAAGCCAGGTGAGACCTCGTAAGATTACAAAGTAAGTTAATGACAAAAATCTTAGAGAACTACTGAATATGGATAATGAGGTTCTACTCCAGCTGTCCTAACGATTGGTGTTAAACGCAGAAGAGGCGGAGCTTACCACATATGAGCCAGATAGAGGCAGATTTGCCCACAATCCAGCCGTGGCTGCCTGTAGTAGAGACTGGTAGAATGTGATTTATGCTATTGTTGTGGATTGTGAAGGAGTCCCTCAGCCCTCCAGTTGCTTTTATTATTACTTTCTTTCAGCATGTATATCTAAAATGAATGAATCGAGAGTGACACTGAGCCATGAAGCAGCACACGGTTGATGACGTGTCAGAGGACGCCAGGAGATGCTCAGAAATCCAGAAATCCAGCTCGGTAGAGAGATGGTACCAATGGAGACAAGAAGGATTTCCTGGGGCTCAGGTAAGACCCACATTATCTTGTCAGCACTGGCAACGGATGCATTCATTATATGTTGCAGTCTGCAAGTACCAAGTGACACAAGCAACGGAAATTAAAGGGCATTTCCGCTTTTGATTGACTGACAGTGCTGTGACACTGTCCAGCCAATCCAGCAGCAGAAACCTCTTTGTTTCCTCTGTTTTCATCTTATTAGT
Organism: Lucifuga dentata; assembly: GCA_014773175.1. Lineage (NCBI taxonomy): Eukaryota > Metazoa > Chordata > Actinopteri > Ophidiiformes > Bythitidae > Lucifuga > Lucifuga dentata. The sequence goes on from VXCM01008214.1 coordinate 41,650, forward strand.
TGATCTATGCCTAGCTGAGATAGTGTGTGTGTGTGTGTGTGTGTGTGTGTGTGTGTGTGTGTGTGTGTGTGTGTGTGTGTGTGTGCCAAATCTGACTGGCATGGCCACACTGGGGAAGGCTGCTCTGCTGATCAGCCCTGAGATGTGGTAAAGTGGGCCAGAATCTGAATTTAGCTTTGAGCAAAATTATAATGAAAAAAAAAAGAAAATTCTTAAAAATAAATAAATATGAAACCACTTTTATTTGTGAATAATTTCCCACAAACACAGATTTTCTATCCATTTCAACTGGCTTGACTCTTTCTACATGCATCTTGTGTACCATGAGGTGCAGTTCAAGTGCCAAGTGGTACTTGTGCCACAGTTTGAGAACCACAGCTGCAGTCACTACAGTATAAACATACTGTAGATCTGTAGAACGGTTTAAAGCACACAAAAAATATCAGCATCTGTTCCAGCAACATGAATTGAATCACAGCCAGTGTTGTTTATTTATTGCCAGGAGCTGTGGTGTATGTGTGTGTGTGTGTGTGTGTGTGTGTGTGTGTGTGTGTGAGGTGTGAGTAATGAAAGTCAGGTTCTACACTGCAACAGTGTCAACCTCCATCTCTCATGTGGGATGGAAAAAAAAATACAACTGGAAAAATCCACATCACGCTCTGCACTTCTTTTTAAGTGAAGGTGAATACAAACTCTGGAGACTGAATGACTTTGTGTTTAAAAGGGAAAAATGTGAACGTGGGAGGGAAACAAAGAGAAAAAGGAGGAGAGAACAACTACCAAACCCACTGGTGACCGCGCATTCAAAAAAGCTCTTCTGAAAGTTGTCGGGAATGCGTTGAGAGGCAGAGCAGACGATGGAGAGCCACTGGAAACACCCACTGGCATTTGAGCTGGAATTGCAAACATCTCCTCTTTGAAATGTGTCGGGAGCAGAGGAACCTGACTGAAAGCTATTTAATTTCAGATCATAGTGGGTGGCGGTCTGTGTGTGCATCTTTGTCTCTGCTGTGCATTTGGGGTTGCAGGGGGTGTTTCTTAACAGCTTGTTTGTCTTATGGCTTCTGCACTTCTTGGAGGGAAAATCTGTCATTAATATGGGCCAAAACAAAGAATTGTCTTTATGATCTTAACGAGGTCCGCCGACGAACAGCAGAGACCAACGGCACTTCAGAGAGTCCAAATCCCAGCATGCAAACAAACGCAGTGAGAAATGGGTTTTTTGTCCTCTAGAAGTCACACTCAGAAGTCACACACACACACACACACACACACACACACACACACACACACACACACACACACACACACANCACACACACACTCACTCACGGCCTCCATAATGAAAACACAATGTGATTAACAGTCAGCTCTCTCTTCTGTCTGGTGGGACAGTGCAGCGTGATATCTCTCCTGCTGTTTATCTCTAATCTGTTTTATCTCCCTGAGCCTTGTTTCTCTGTCTATCACCATTTTAGTCTATGTCGCTTCACCATTTCCCACTCTCCTTCCTCGTTCTCCTGTCTGTTCCTTTGTATTTCGCACTCTGCTGTACCTCTGGTAAGTGTCCGGCAATTTATCATGATGAAATGCATTGTTCCATTCTTCTCAAGATCCTGTAGCTCTCCAGTATTGCCCCACACACCTTTGTTCAAATGTTGGACTTGAATTGCTCTGGGTGATTTATGACATAGCCAGTTACATATAAGCTGGATCCAATTCAACCAGAATGAAGAGTGAATAGCAGACAAAACCTTGAGTGACAGAGCCTCCCCTCCTCTGTTCCTCTTTTCCCTCTTTGTCCTCTCCTGATTTGAGCGGTCAGAAGCTGTATGAACTAGTTAAGTATAGAGAGAGAAATGTCTGGTTTTGATGCAGTGTAGGGATTATCTACTGCCTCTCTTTGGCTGGTTTTAGTCTCTTGCATAAAGGGTTAAAATCAGCTTGTAGAGACTTGAAATGTGCTTGAGATCGTTAATCCATTACAGCCAGCATAATGTTTATTAGCTTTCTATGTCAACATAACTTTATTGAAGCGGTCCACCATGGAGCTGTGTAGAATCCAATGTATGTCTCTGCCAAGGAATATAGTCACCTTTCGCCTAAACATTTGATTTTGAAAAAGGTACAATGGTGTATTAGGGCAATATGAAAAAAAAAAAAAAAAANAAAAAAAAAAAAAAAAGAGGGGGCATTATTTCAAGTTTTTACAATACAATATAATACTTTATTGTCCAGCGTGCTGGAAATTGGTCTTTGGTCTCACCACCAAAAAAACACACCACACATACATCGTCAATGTGCAACATACAACATAAAACATACAAACAAAAACATAAAAGCAGATATACAGAAATAAAACAGTATGATTGTTTGTCTAAGTTATGAGTACATTAGTGGGATTTATTAAGGAGGCCTATTGCATTTGGAGTAAAAGATTTTTTGTAAATTGATTTTAGAGTACCTCATAGCATCCTCCTGATGGGAGTAACTGAAATTAGGGGATGTGTTGTGTCCTTAGTAATGGATAAGGCCTTTCTATGTACAGCTAGGCTGTACAGGTCGTCTAGTGATTTTTGCTGGATGCCCACAATTTTCAGCTGTTTTGACGAACCTGGGTAGTTTGGTTTTGTTTATCACAGTTAGTTGTCCATACCAGACTGTTATGTTGAACATCAAAATGCTCTCAACTAGACTAGTATAAACTCTTTGCAAAACACTTTGGCTGACAGAAAACTCCCTCAACTTCTGCAGCAAAAATAATCTCTGGTTTGCTCTTTCACAAATGAAATCAACATTCTCTGAAAAACTTAGTTTACAGTCAATTAAAACAGTTAACTTAAAACAGTTAACAGTATCCACCAACTGACCGCCAAGTGTTGTTCCTGGAAAGGGTTCTGGATGACTTAAAATCAGTTCTTTTGTTTTTTCAACATTTACTATTAATGAACTTGATTTACACCATTGTTCCAGCTTAGAAACCTGATCGCTGTACTCATTAACAATATTCCTGTGTAAAAGTGCAACTAGAACCATGTCATCTTCGTATTTAAATAACTTAAAATTATTACAGTACATTTTCAGTTCATTTGTGTAAACTGAGAATAAAAGTGGTGATAGTACACAACTTTGGGGTGCCCCCGTATTTAAAACAATTGTGTCTGACATTGTACCATTGATACAGACTCACTGTGGGCCATCAGTTAAAAAAGTTTTAATCCAAAGGACCACTGATCCACTAACACCCAGATTTAACAGCTGCTGTAAAAGCAAATGTATCTGCATCATATTAAAGGCTGAACTGTAATCAATAAATAGGATCCGTACATATGTTTTTGCCTGTTGTAGATGGCTTTCAATTGCGTCAACCATAGTGAGTGTGTGGCATCCTCTGTCCCTCTCTGTGGCTTGTAGGCAAACTTCAATGGATCAAGTTGCTCAGCAATATTTGAACTGAGATGATGACTAATAATTCTCTCCATGCATTTCGCCAGTATTGATGTTAATGCCACCAGACAAATATCCTTGAAGGCTTTTGATCCTGTTTTTTTGGGCAGTGGTCGTATAAATTACATTTTCCACATGTGAAGCACAGTGTATCAGCTGAAAAAGTCTTGTTAACACCCCTGTCAATTCACCAGAGCACACCTTTAAAACACGATCACGCAGACCATCTGGTCAAGGGCCCACTTTTTAAACTCGCAAATTTGCCAGTTTAAAAACTTAAAAAAAAAAAGTCTGTATGCTTGTCCGTAGGCCGTATGTTTTAAAAGTCCGTAAGCACAATTTATTTTATTGCTAAATCCAATGGAAAAGTATAATTTAATAAGGTCATTACTGCAGGCATAGTCACAACTTGAGGTGGTTCCGATTCCCCCTTATTATTTTTCTGAGTTTAAAAACTAGCAAATTTGTCACTTTTTAAACTAGCAAGTTTGCGACTTTTCAGAAAAATAATAAGGGGGAATCTCTGCCTTACGTTGTGATGATACCTGCAGTAATGACTGTATTAAATTATACCTTATTTAATTTGGAGTTTTTAAAACTCAGAAAAATAAGGAGAAATAGGGAATTNTATTAAATTATACCTTATTTAATTTGGAGTTTTTAAAACTCAGAAAAATAAGGAGAAATAGGGAATTGGAATTAATTGCCTGACGTTGTGAATATGCCTGCAGATTACCTTATTAAATTAAGAAGGAAATACTTGTGTTTTTAGTGCAAAATCATGCATTATCATAAGCATACTGCCTTTTAAAACTGGCAAATTACATTGTGACTATGCCTGCAGTACATGACCTTATTAAATTATACTTTTCCATTGGATTTAGCAATAAAGAAAATTGTGCAAAATCATTAAATTATCACATGCATACGGATCATCGAATTATCATAAGCATACAGACTATTAAAACACATGGCATATGAACAAGACTTTTTTCTGGGTTTTTAAACTTGCCAATTTGCATGTTTTTAAACTCGCAAATTTGTGAGCTTAAAAACTTGAAATAATGCCCTCGTTTTTTTTTGGTTTTTTTTTTTTTCATATGGCCCTAATACACCATCATAAGTAGGAGATTTGGCAAAATAACAGAAAAGCTACAATAGAGTTTCATGTTTTGGAAAATGGTTGTCAGTAACATAACGTGCATAAAGTGTGTGTGGACACACTTTATTGGGCTTACACATGCAACATTGCTCATGATACTTCAAAAATTCCCAAACCAAAAAAATTCAGACAGAGACGTGGTTGAAGGAGATGCAAAGCCTTGTCCTGGTTTGAATGACAGAAGAAGGAGGTTAGTCTGTCTAGGGAGTCTGGTGGAGAACAAATTGAGGTCCAAGCACTGGCAGGACACATGAGAGCAGCTCCAGCCCTCTGGCTCTGATAAAAGCCAGGCTAAGTGGGAGGACAATTGTCTAGCTTTGGATCAGATATAGGAAAACATGGAAAGATATGAAGGGCCAGGAGTAAGGACCCTCATCATCCCTCTGGCTGACCAAGAGAATAAACGCTGACTTCATGGAGTCAGACAGTTCACATCAAGTGAGGATGCGGCCTTCATTTCAACAGAGACCGTAGGGTACCGTCCTAGATAAGACACAATCTAATAGAACCACTGTGTTACGTTCAACCCCAAACTTCAAACACACAACCCACTTCACAACACGTTCTGTTAGCTTTCTTGGTGGAAATAAAAGCCAATCTAATTTCTATTATCAGGTAATTTCATGTTCACTTTCTCCTTTATGAGCAGTCATCAGCTCGCCATCTGCTGGGCACAGCGCCGATCAGTATCACGCACATGTTGTGATGTAACAAGACCAGACAAGTGTGGAGAGACAGAAAAAACAAAAAACAAAAACAAACAAACAAAAAAAAAAAGTAGTTTGGAGTGATGTCAGGAAATATGCTTCAGGAAAACACAAGAGAAAAACAGCAAAACCAATGATTTCTTCTCAGTCATGATCACACACTCATACAGAGACAAATATGAAGTGTATAGTGTATTAAAGAAACAAACTGGTGATTTTTGCAAGCTTGCTTGAGCCATACACCAGACATACACAACATAACTGCCAACCATTTTCCAAAACATACTACTGGAGTGGTACATTTTAGAGTTGTTTTTCCCACCTTTCAGGCAGGTATTGGTTTCAGTTCATTAAAATCAACTTGTAGAGACTTGAAACGTACTTGAGAGAAGTAATTCATCACAGCGAACCAAATGTCATTCTTATTTTTTTGTCGAAGTTACCTAATTTAAACATCCCAACACAAAGCTGCATGAAAAAAAAAAAAAAAAAAAAAAAAAAAGTATGTCTCCACCAGGCAATATAATCCCAGACAGTTTTTACAGACAAATTAAAATGACTGTGCCTTCTACAATTGTGTGTGAGTGTTACCAGGCAAAAACATTTAATTTTTAGGTGGTTGTATCACCTGAAAATTTATTCTTGAAAGATTAGGGGATTTAACAAAATAAGACAAAACTTAGAATATGGTTTTATGTTTTAGAAAATTGTTGTCAGTAACGTAACATTTATGTAGGTTATATTTATTCGGTTCAAACATGCAAAATCACTTGTATGATCCTCTAAATCATGTTTCAGTACAGAGAAGCCCAATCATCCCCTCCCACCTGAATCTTCATCACTCCTCATGAATGTAATATTGTAATAATAATGACTTTTAATAAAGATCTAATGGCCAAAGAAAAATATCTCATTGTAAACAATGATTACAGCATTTCAACTCAAAGCGTTAAGGAGGTTATTCAGTACTACTTTGGTCGAATATCACCAAATTTTCTTCTTTAATGTCACAAAGTAGCTGAAGTGTGAAAGTCTGACAGAACAAGAGATCTATTTCTGTCTGCTGAGAAGATTTACTGTGCGTCCTTCTGTGTAGCATGTGAGCAGACCTCAGCTAGATGCCTCTGAGAGCTAATGTAAATCTCATATCAGCTGTCATAGGCAAAACGTTCAACTGCCAGTTTAGGAGTTTTTATCCGAGCTTATAAACACACATGGTAGACAGCATGAAATGCATTGAGATATCCATATATGTGAAAATGCTTTCTCTTATTTCCATGTGTCAAAGTCAGTTGTGACATAGCAGTACACAAGGTGTTATGTAATTACGGCTTGTGCAGGGACAGGGAGGTGGGGGNGGGGTGGGGTGGGGGTGGAAGAGGCGATTCATGTAGGGAGACGTATTTCAGTGAAAAACATCTGAATTTCTTGTCGGGATTTATATCTTGATTAAAAAAAAACAAAAAACGTTTTGATTCAGTTGTTGGGGTTCCAAATTAGAATTTCTCCTCCACACCCAAGTGCACAAATATGCGATTTCATTCAGTTTTGTCTACTGTCTACTACTTAACTGACTGTGCACATGAAACAAAGTCTCATTAAAACTTCTCTACATCCATGTGTGATGTTGGCCTGTCGCAGACAAAGTAATCGTGAGTAAAGAGTGAAAAAAAAAAAAAATCTACATTGCAGTATGACACACCCACCAATGGCAGATTTCAGTGTGACTGCTGCTACCAAGTACGTCTATAAACTAAACTGGAATATGACATGGAGAGAGAGAGAGAGAGAGAGAGAGAGAGAGAGAGAGAGAGAGAGAGAACTGCCTGCCCACATGTTTTATCATATTACTACACCTCATTAGACATTCTTATAGGTCCTATAAGCTCACATCCCTAACACCCAAACAGGCGTGTTTTTTTTTTTTTTTTTNTTTTTTTTTTTTTTTTACTGCTTATTTGGGCCTATTAAACCTCTTCTCAGGACTTAACAAGGGTGTCCAATGAAGATAGAACCAGCAAACCAGTTGTTACTAGTTAAGCTGGCAATCCAACCTGCTAAGCTGATATCCTATAAACCTTTAAGAGGTTTATAGACAGTAGACATTCACAATAGGTAGATGTTTGCATGCAAAGGTGGGAGAAAACTTCCTGGGGACTTTCGTTATTCTTTAATAAGTCAAACACAGACAGGGAAACACATTTGCACATACTGTATGGCTGATGTTGCATTTCCATTCCCTTGAGACAGCATGGAAATCCACAGGCAGAAAATAAAAAATAAAAAAATAGCAGAGTAGCGGTTTGGAAAAAACACTTGTGGTTTTGGGGGGAGCAAAATCAAACTGTTATTAAATTAGAAAAAAAATAATAATGCTGTTTTAGAAAATTATGACTGACGTAAAGCTTGATTAAAATCTTCCAATTTAATCTTAGGCTGTAATGATGTGATTTGCAACATTTGACTGGTTTACTCTTTAATAAGATTCAGCGACATGCATATTAACTGTCAATAATCTCCTTCTGTCAATAATCAGCCAACTGAGGAGTCTCAAGATTCACTGCTGATGAAGGCTGCTCATCATCATTTGTCAGATTTATAGTAGGATGTCTGTGCTTCTATTCTTTCATCACTTTATCTCGATTGCCATGAAACATTTGAAATGTTCCTCTTTCATCAGAATATATTAAAATGTCATTTGAAAGTCAATACTCCTAATTATATCTTAAAGTTCACATCATTCATAAGAGCTGAGGAACATCACCTGTCATCCAGTGTACAATATTAAAAACAGGCTCAAAATATGTCAGAGCTGAAAAAGCTCATGACTTTAATTTGTCAGATGATATGTGGGCATGTCTAAGCTGGAGAGATGTGATATGAGATGCTTATTAACATACATGTATGTACTATAAAAGTTGTGAATACACAGTGTGTGTGAAGGGTTCAGTTACTACATCCCAGCCTGTCCCGATTTGATTTCCTGGTCTGATGATCCTGGCATTTCATTATGAAAATCAGTGTTCATGTAAATTAAAAAACAAAAAAAAAAAAAAAAAAAAAAAAAAAAAAAAGATTGCAGGTGACTTCCTTTGATATTTCTTGTTAGCAGTTTGAAAAGAAAAATGATAGTGTCACCCATCCCCATTGATGTGCTTCTTCTTGGGAGTCTTCTTACATTACATAAAGTGAAAATGACATAAAGAACAAATATGACAGATTGTCTCAGTTGTAGCAACCAGGCTTAAGGCTGGTTTATGAATGGTTGAGAGCATCTTTGTCCTACAGTGCCACCGGAAGTCCCAGAGTTGAAGTGTGCAGTCGTCATGGCGATCATCATGAAAGCAGGAGAACCACAAATGCCAGGACATGTGGACGAACCATGTTGGAGCCGTCCGTGTCCACGTTCACGTCACATCCACATTAAGCATAAACCAGGCTGAGATGCTCCTGTGGTTGCATGTTATGGCTATATCAACTATGATCTACATCCTCATTTTCATTGCATTTCCATAAGAGCCCAAAATCAATCACCTGAATACCACACACACACACACACACGAATAAACACACAGAGAATTACACACTCTCCACCTCATAATAGAGTGTTGGAGATTAGAGTTCTATTTACAAATGCTGGGAGATTTTAATAGTCCACATTATGACAAATGGTATCAGCTGAACAGCAGATGAAGAAGAGCGTCAACAGTCTGAGCAAGCCATGAATTATGTGTCTGACACTTCAAACCTCTCCGAGCTAAACAAGTCAAAGCCTGAGTGATGGAGCTTCGTGTCCTTCAGAAAGTTCCATTTGAAGGTTTTAGTGGATATGAGAGGGTTCGACTATAGACGAGGGAATGTAAAGACACTTCAGAGTCATTTCTACCAGCAGCCAGGAGACAAACACTCATCAGAAAGCCCGTTCACCTCTCTCTCTGACACACTGATTCAGCCCCGTTCAGTCTCTCTACGACTCTGAGGAACAAATTACTTCAGCACCGCTGTGATGAAGTGGACTTTAACTCACATTACTCACATACTTCACAACGACAGTCAATTCCTTACTTCTGAAATGAATCTATTTTTTTTTTTTTTTGTTAGTTTGCAGTCGAAAATCAGCTGCACATTCACCCAAGCAAACTTCTCTGTAAAATTGAATTGGTTGTGTGTGTGTGTGTGTTTGTCTTTATTTTCATAGTCTGACTTTGCAATAGCAAATACTTGCATGATATTGTAAAATCAATCAATAAATAAGGTTTTCATGGGGTTGGACTTATTAAATGCTGTTTGGTTCTGATTTGTTTAAGGTTTTAAACAGTCTATGTTCCTGCAGGTTTGGAACACAAGCCTTAAGTCAGTCCCATTTCACAAAGAGAGACTGAGTTCATGTTGTAGGTGAAATAATAAATAACCACTTGCTTGTCCAAAAGGGCTGAAATGAAATTAGAAAATAACTCTATGCATGGTTTTACAAATAATTTTACTTTTGGTTACTCTCTTTCTATAATTTGATCTCAAAATTCCCGTGCTTTACTGCTTACAGTTTCATCCATACTTAAATTACCATACCACAACATTAAGGTCTGTTTGTCAATATATCTTTTACTGGAATGAATACAAGCAAACTCCCTAGTAGCTGTAATTAAGTAGTGTGTAATAATGACTACAGGAGATAATATGTTTTTTGAGGAGAGACAGCATGGACAGAAATGCAGGAAAAAATGTGAAATGTTCTTTGCCAACATGAGTTGTTCCCTTTCTATTTGGGTCTGTTCAGGTCGACCGCATTTTGGAACAGGTCTAATTATCCTCAGTTATGACTGTCTTTGGGGACATTTAAGGTCGAGTTTCTTTTTAAAAAACTATATATTCATGCATTTTGGTTACACGTCAGTTTCCTACAGTCTTTCCACAATCAACTACAGAGTGAAATATGGTGTAGTTTTGTGTTTTATTTAATGAAAATAAAGATAAAGTGGGTAAAAGAAGTATAAATATGTATGAAAAAAATAAGATGGACAGAATATTTAGTTAGAAGATGGATTCAATGGGATAAAGTAAAGATCTGTGGCTGATCTGTGTTAGCCACCCATGATGCTTTATTATCCCACTACACACCGAGTTTCATACAGGTACAGCATTTAGAACACACAGGTAACACTTTTTTTTTAAATTGCTAATTACCAATGCCACAAACACATGTAGCTATTTTCATACAGCAGTCACCCTGGCAGTGTGCAGATAAAATATGACCATCTAAGTAGGGCTAACACACTCCTGATTGATGCTGGGAATAATTTGTGCTCCATCCTGCTGTAATGAGATCCAGAACTTCTTCTCAGATTGTATTGTATGGGATCTAGCACTTCCTTTGTAAGTATCAAAACATGTCATTGCATTTTAAGAAATATTTAATGTTGTCTGATTTCTCGTTACTTTACAACACTTTGACATTACTCGTTGGTATGGCAGCCATGAGGAGACAAACTCCTTCCTGGGAGGGGTAATGGAAAGTAGACCTTATTTATTTTTTTATTTATTTATTTTTATTAAATCCATGTGGGACCCTTGTGGCTGGTAACTCTCCGTGTAATTACACTTATGTAGCTCTGCCTCTCCTCTAGGGATTCATTATCATCAATTACAGGTGATTTTGTATCAAGGGAAGTCGGGGTCTATATATTTTTGAGGCATTGCTCATAGCAGGCACGTTATTCAGCACAGCAGCTCCCTATAAGGTCACCTGTGTCTACTACATCTTTATGAATGTAATACAGCCAAAGCATGCATTGCTGGGAACATTAGCAGTGATGGCAGCTCTGTGGCGCCTGCTAGAAGTCATGATCATCAGGAGGAACATGAAGAGGATGGGGAGATGTTGGAATTAAATGAAGAGCTGATGAAGGATGTAATGAGGTGGGGAGGTTAGAGTGGGGTAATGTGTTTTACACCAGTGGTTCTTGATGTTTATTGCGAGTGCGGCCCCCACCTTTTGAGAATGAAAATATGTTGTGGCCACTAGGGGGCAATGCGAGGACTGAAACATAATTTGTGCCTCATCTGCAAACCATCTTAAAAACCTTCTGATTTTGCTCAACAGTGTAAACAAAGATGGTGAAATCAACAGAACATATAATATAAAAAAGAATACTCTGCATACTGTCATATGACCAAATTAGCATAGCATTATTTCTGATGACCCACTTATTTAGTTTTTAGCAACTAGCACCTAATCCAATGTGTTAGGTGATGTGGATTTGATGTG
>VXCM01008215.1:0-33311 GCA_014773175.1 Lucifuga dentata
TAACGTAACATGTATGAAAACTGAATATATTAGGCTCAAACATGCAAAGTGGCTGGTATGGTCCTTCCAACACATTTAACCAACCCACTCATTGTTACTACCACCAAACACGTGACCAGAACACATTCATGACCACAGACCGCCTTCAGAACACGCTTGGTGCTCTCTGCCTCCTGCCTGAATGACCTCAGCTACATGGCTCAACATGTAAACACGTTAGTGTAATTTATCATCTGTTTTTCTATTTCTATTTTTTGTCCTTTCTGCTCCTCCAGCTTCCTGTTTACTTCCTGTTCTGCTTTATCTCACTATTCTGCTGCTTTTCCCCCCTGAGGATCCACATCTTATCTTAAAGGACCAGACCAGTGATTTTATAAGTACAACCCACATACATGTTACATTAAGACCAACCATTTTCCAAAACATAAAACCATATTTTAGTTTTCCTGTATTTGGCCAAATGTCCTGAAATTTCTAAATCAAATGTCCAGGTGATACACACACCTTAAAATTCTATGTTTCCTCTGCTAAGGCGTACATTTGTGTAGAAAGCGCGGTCATTTTTATTTCTTGGTTAAAGCCGTCTTGTCCTGGGACTTTATTTTCTGGCGGAGGCATACATTTTCTTCATGTAGCTCCGTGTTGGCTCAGTTAAAGTAACTCTGACAAATGAGAATAACGATGTCATGTTTTCTGAGATGATTATTTATCAGCACGTTTCACGTCTCTGCAAGTTGATATTTATGTCGTATTGGAATGAACGGAAACCAGTGGCAGTCTGGAAGGTAGGAAAAACATTTAGAAAATGTTCAGCTCCAGTAGTATGTTGTGGAAAATGGTTGTCAGTAATGTAACATGTATGCAGGTTGTATTTATTGGGCTCAAACATGTAAAATCACTGGTATGGTCCTTTAAGGATTTTTGGTATACTTTCAGTTTATACTCATACTTAGGTGGTATACTTTCAGTTTATATATACTTATACTTAGGTGGTATTTTAGGTTTATACTTCTATTTAAATAGTATATTTTTGGTTTATAGTTATATTTAGGTGGAATACTTTAGGTTTATAGTTATATTTAGGTGGTTTACTTTAAGTTTATACTTATATTTAGGTGGTATTTTTTGGTTTATAGTTATATTTAGGTGGTATATTTTTGGTTTATACTTATATTTAGGTGGTATACTTTAGATTTATACTTATATTTAGGTGGTATATTTTTGGTTTATACTTATATTTAGGCGGTATAGTTTTGGTTTATACTTATATTTAAGTGGTAGAGTTTTGGTTTATAGTTATATTTAGGTAGTATACTTTAGGTTTATAGTTATATTTAGGTAGTTATACAGTACTTTAGGTTTATACTTATATTTAGGTGGTATACTTAAAGTTTATACTTATATTTAGGTGGTATATTTTAGGTTTATGATTCAGTTAGTAGGACATCAGAGATATGATGAGAACATGCAGAAGATTAACATGAACAGCACATTTATCATGCAACCAACATAACAAACATATTTATCATGACCAACATAAACATATTTATCATGACCAACATAACAAACAAGAACAGAAAAATCAGATTCACCACAAAAACATTCACACACCGTGTTAGTTTTAACAGCAGAAAACAGAGCGGCGTCAGAGGATGAAACCGCCATTAAAAACAAACGTAAATTTCACGTCCCCATTTTCATCGACAAAGAATCCACTGACATCAACATCTAAACGCAGCCAACATTTAGAAGAAGACAGAATGAATCCAAATTTACACTCTAAACCATTTCTCAGAAAATGATGAGAAGTCAAGGTAAGCAGGTGTGTCCGACTCACCGGCAGGTGTGTGAAAACCTGGAAAGTGGAGCGCAGGAAGTTGATGAGGTCCATGAGGTACCCAGAGGCACGGCCGTCGGACTCCGCCATGCCCCACTCGTAGTCTGCCAGCTGGATAAACTCATCGATCTTCTGGTTCAGTTTGGTGTAAATCTCTCCTTCTGCAGCGTGACGAGCATCCTAAACATGTTTTTAACATTTGGAAAGTCAAATTCGTTAGTTTTAATTATCATTACAGTGTTTCCCACAGGCTGAAAATTTACTTGTGGCGGTGGGCACAAGTAAACCCTAACCCTAACAGACTCCAACTAAAGTTTAACATGGCTATTTGACTTTAAAGGTGCAAAGAAAAAGCAAAAAACACTCAGATCTGGTTGAAAATGGCCGCTACCAGGCTGTATACTACTGGTTGCTCAGCAACCAGAATAACGCATGTCAGGCAAGAGAGCCTGCACAAATCCAACACGTAAAGATGAGTCACATTACAACAATTCAAAGTAAAAAACAGGACCAGCACTCAAAAGGCTTAGCGCTCATAACTTTTAATCTAAGACTCGGGCAGCAAACACGGATGGTTTCAGCTTTACGCCGTCCTCAGCACGCACAGCAACAGTCTGCAGGTAAACAATGCCATCCGCCATCTTGCTTTTTCACTGATCTACTTCATGTTACTCAAAATGCTGCCAACGACAGAATGGCTGGCAGAAATGCTGCCTGAGTTTAAGGCACGGTGGTTCCACGGATATCAAACCAGGTCGAGAACCAGAACTTTGTTGGTGGAAAAGCACGAATAGACATTCAGAAATATACATACACATTTCTACAGATACACATTATTAAAGCATAAATGTTTATCAGGGTGTCAAACAATGACCCTTCCTAATGATCAAACGAGTAGAAAATTTATATAAACGTACAAATAGCTATAAAATATAATAAAAAATATAAAACAAAATCTCAGAAATCTCAATAGCAGACCTTTGTGTGTGAGTGTGTGTGTGTGTGTGTGTGTGTGTGAGTGTGTGAGACACAGTCAGCCTCAGAAAAAGAAGACGACATGAAACATGCAAGACAGAAACGTGTCCGAAACAAGACACAAAAACGTGAGTAATAACACGTTAAACACAAAGGACTAAAGAACAAAGACGTGACCATGTTGTGTATTACTTCATATAAATAAAGTTATTATTGTTGTTACCTTGAAGGTGGACAGGCCATAGAGTCTGGTGGTGTGCACTGTTTCAGGAGAGACGTTGGTGATGTTGGTGATGAACTCCTCCAGATACCTGCAGGCCTGCTCCAGGTGAGTCGTGTTAATAATGATCTGCACCAGCTGCAACACACAGAATGAATATCTAATTATCACAACACAGAAAGCTACTCAGCTACATCCCACAAACAGCTAACCAGATTAGCTAATCTAGTTTTCAAACTAACCATCAAATAATGTCCAGGAAATATTATTCTCAACATGATGGTGTGTTGCTTATGTGCAGCACTGCTAACACGTATAGCTACGCAGCAATACTAGAAGCCCTCACACTAATAAAGCTCACATTTAAATGCACACACACACACACAGAGTGAGAGAGAGAGAGAGAGAGAGAAAAAATGGTTTTTACTAATTAATTCAATAAATTACTCTAATCTTAACTGAAAACATATCCCTTTTACTCGTTTGTACATCTATATTACTTCATCCTAGTATTATTAGCTTTCTATTTATTATATATTACTATATTCTGATAAGTAGCACATTGTAAGCTCGTTGTACCTTTCTGTTGGACATGTTATAAACACACTACTTTGGCTATACTGTAATTTTATAGGTCATGCTAATAAAGCCTTTAGAGACAAAAAAAAAATGACAGGAATGTTTTTGTAGTGCTAAGGAGGCTAACCTTCCTTTATTGCTAGCTTCTGCAGGCCGGTGTCAAAACTATCAACTCCAGTCAACGGCTCTTCCTCTGCGCTTCTGTTAAAATACAATGCAGCGTGAAAACGCTCTGAGTATTTGTGATGTCAGGACTGCTTTTCAATATTTTTCTTTTTTTGTTTCTCAGAGTTTCTCAGTTTGTAGGAAATAAAGGAGATCATCTTTCCGGAGAATAAAGGACAGAGGATGTTCTTCTCCTGTCCTAACGGCTGTCCTACCTCCGTCAGGCCGATGTGAGGTTTCTTGATCAGGTTCTGCAGACAGCCGCTGAGCGTTCTCGTCAGCAGCAGGTTCGTTGACTTTCGCAACATGTCGTCAATTTCTGTAGAGCTGCAAAAAAACAGGAAGTCAGTTTTTAGCAAGTGACAACTCTGCTGAGCCAGAACACAGAGGACAAAAATGAAGAAGATTATAAGAAGTTACAGCGGGATTAATTTATAACAGCAGTCTAGTTAAACAAAAAAAAAAAGTTTAAGTGTGCGTTCACTTTCCTGGATCAAACAGGAAGTTTTAGTCTGAACGTGCTATTAGACAGCTAAAGGCTACATCAGGAAAATTTGGTTCCTATTTGTACACTATAGGGCAGAAAGTACGCGACTACATACTACACGGAATACGAAGTACGTGGCTTCTTCATCTTACATTCACACTCAGTATGTTGTTATACATGTTAAACTTCAATTACACTTAAAGTAATAAATCAATTTTTTCAAATGTTATGTAAATCAGCATAAATCAGAGTCATGTTAACGGAGTAACAGACCTAGAATATGTGATTATAAGTCAATTTATTCAGGCATGAACATAAATTTCATCATCTGGTGGATTCTCTGACTACACAACACGTCATGTATGTTCAGCGAGCCACGGATTCCTGTTCCATATGTAAACGTTTTACTCACATTAATCAGAGTACAGCAAAAAACCTGTGTTTAGGTGCGTGTAAATGTACCGAGTGCTTCAAAAACCATGAAGATGATGAAAATTAAAACAAACGGCGTCTGCATCTGTATCATTTCCACATGCTGACGTGTCCTCGTCATGAAGGACCAGGCTAACGTCTGAACATCTCCAGACACGTGTTGATGCTCAGAATTCCACAATCTATTTTTTTTTTTTTTTNTTTTTTTTTTTTTTGTGTGTTATGAGTAATTCAGAGTTCTGACACGCGTGATGATGACGTGTGCGTGAGACCGACCTGCGGTGCAGCGACTCGGAGAACTTCAGGCTGGCGTAAATGAACTCTTTGACCTGCATGTAGATCTGAGGGACGGACTGGGACATTGGCAACTTCTTGGGAAAGTCCTGCTGCTCATTCACACACAAACACACACACACGCACACAGTCAAAACAGAAAACAGCCTTAAAGGACCATACCACCCATTTTTTATGTTTGAGCCTAATATATTCAGTATTCATACATGTAACATTACTGACAATCATTTCCCAAAGCATACTACTGGAACGGTGAATTAAAAATGTTTTTCCTACCTTCCAGACCTCCATTGGTTTCAGTTCATTCTCTATTAAAATCAACTTGTTGATACTGTAAACGTTCTTGGGATAGGTAATCCATCATCACCAACAAGACGTGTATTCAGGTTTTTTTTAAAGTTATGTAATTTTAGTGTTTAAGCTCAATAAAAAGCGTGGAGTGAATGTATGCCTCCACCGGGGAATATAGTCCCAAAAGAAGACCTGCGTTTATGGAAAAATTTAAAGGACCGTGACTTCATAAGGCTGTGTAACTATTAGCAGGAGAAACATGGATTTTTAAGGTGGGTGTATCACTTGAATATTTGATTTTGAAAGATTAAGAGATTTAGCAAAATATCAGGAAAGCTGAAATACGGTTTTATCCTTTGGGAAATGATTGTCAGTAACGTAACATGTATGAAAATTGAATATATTAGGCTCAAACATGCTAAATTATTTGATTTATCCATCCGTCTAAAGTCTTGTTCTTCTTTGGAGGAATAATGGAAAAAAGGATGTTGATGTAAGGTGTAAATGCTGGCAGAACACATGCATGTGACATGTCAGAACACGTGGACGTAGTCTGGATCAGATTGTGTTTGTGTGTGTGTGGTACCTTCTCTATCTCAGCGTCATGGAAAGGAAAGCGGCTGAGCACCAGTTTATACTCCTCCTCCGTTTCCACGGGGATGGGACTGTAGTTATCCAACTCAAAGATCTCCCTGCGGAAAAGACACGCTAACGTTGTACACGGATTCAAGCAGTTGAATTTCCACCTAAACAACGGATGCATCATAACGCAGCAATGCATCTTTACATCCCTAGTTATATTTTATAAACAGATGAAGCTCGTTCATGGAGCAAAGAGGAAAAATGAAACACCTAACGACCTGCCTACTAACATCCAATCACAACACAGCAGAATCCAGGTAACATAACGAGTTTTAATATGGAAGTTCCATCATCAGACGTTGTTATCCAGATAACGTATGCAGGGATTACTTTCTAGTGGAAGGCATAAAGAGTCGCTCAGGCATGATGACGATGCATTAATTGCAGTCGCATTTTTAACTTTCAGCTCTTTACTCGTAAAATTCTTTAACAAATAAAACAGGAAGCCACACAAAGCCCACCTGAAAACCAGCGCCCACTTCTTCAGCAGAGTTTCATTGTACTGGTCCCTGATCTCAAACAGCAGGTCAAACAGTCTGTTCACCGGAAAACCATAACCCTGCACGCACACACGCACACACGCACACACACACAAAATCATCAACACATAACTAACAAGCTGTTAACATGAAGACACTCTGAGGACATGCGAGGCCACAGAACCAACCTGAAGTGTATCAGCGAAGATGACGATGAGGTTCTTCAGCTCCAGGACCAGATCTGGGTCGTCACAGTACGACTGGAAGAACAGAAACCTTCATCACTCAGAGGCAGCAGAAGACAACGATAACAGGAAGTAAGGCTTTCAGCAGCAGCGTTAACACCCAACCAGGCACCAAGAGAGGATCTGACATGTTAACGTGATGAGAACACAGCTCGTCATGTAACGTCAGATACATGTTCATAAACACAACATGGAGCATGGACGTTTTGTAAACTGTGGACATGTTTAGGCATCATGAACGGTGAAAAGCTTCCTGTCATTATAAAGGAAATGTGCAGCAGCTTCCTGACGGCTGTCGGGCTCCGGCAGAGAGGCCAGAGTCCAGAGCTTTGTGAGCCTCCTGCCCCCCGCTGTGAGCCTGTTAGCATAATCCTCTGTGATTTACAGCTGACTGCAGCACAGCGTGAGCAATCTGCCTCCTAATCTGCTGTTATTGTTGCAATCTGTCCTCATTAAGGCCTAACGACCTCCGGCTGAATGAGTATGTGTGTTTTCACCTCCACTCTGCAGGTAAGTCACATCATTAGTCTGTGTGTGTGTGTGACTCTGGGATCACCCAGTGAAAGGAGCTTCTTCCACATTAAATAGACCCACAGCAGGTTTTATTATCTCTATTAACTCTCAACAGACTCTTTAGCATTCAGAGTGACTCCCTGCTGGCTATGCGTGTGTGTGTGTGTGTGTGTGTGTGTGTGTGTGTGTGTGTGTGCGTGCATGTAAACCTACAGAGTGTGTACGAAGCACGGCGATGATCTTGGCCAGGGCCATGTTCCACAGCTCTTCGGTGAACGCTCTGGTGACCAGGCCGTGCGTGGCGTGCAGGATGTGGTCCTCCACCACAAAAAACCTACAAACACACGAACACACAAACATGTATCTGCACATAGCTCACAAACACATTCAAGCAGATGTTATCGGCTCCAGGGTCCGGGGGGGGGGGNGGGGGGGGGGGCTACAGGATCCTAAGCCACACTTCGCCCTGATTGGCTGAGGTACCCCGCTGCACAAAATAAATAAGTAAAAAATAAGAAATGAAAATGACATAAACGACATCATGCTCACATTGGCTGGCTGCCCTTTACAAAACACCCGTGCACAAACCTGACACACATACACACTAAAAAAACACACTTTAGTGATAAAAACATGACATTGAAGTGAAAACGGGTTGGAGGAAAATCTCACCCGACTATCTGGTTGAAGTATCTTCTGTAGCCTTCCACTGTCTCGTGCTGGTGAAACACACATGTACACACACACACACACACACACACGCACACACAGGAGAGAGGAGAGAGAGGGGGGTGACATGAAGGGGTGTGTAAAATTCACGTGTAAGGCCAAGTTATACATATCCACATACATGTACACAAGCTGCCGTGTGTCCTGCGTGTTCTTACTAACACGTTCACACATGTCAGCAGCAAGAAACATTTATGAGGAGAAACTCAAGCGTTTCTTTAAGTTATTTTTCAACAAATATAATCAATATTCAATATCGATTCAATATTGATTGGGGGGTGAAGACACAGGTTATCATGAACCCACCCACCGCCACAAATGGGTTGTATTNTTACTTTCCATTGTTTGTCACATAAAAGTATCAGGAACCCACCCACCGCCACAAATGGGTTGTATTTATTGGGCTCAAACATGCAAAATCACCTGCATGGTCCTTTAAAGTTGAATTTGATTAATGAATATACATTATTACTGCTAATATATCTGTTATTGGCTGTAGAATGTAAGTCTAGCGTGTCGTGTGTGTGTGTGTGTGTGCGTGTGTGTGTTGCTCACCATGTTAGCTTGTGGCTGCAGCACAAGTCTGGCCTGTTTTTTCCTCTGTTTCCTGTAGTAGTTTTCAAATGTTTCTCTGTCTCCCTGTAGACAAACACAACAAGTCTTAACAATGCAGACTGGAATCTATCTTCTATCAATATCTTTTTTAATAAAGTGATTGGTCATTTAGGGCCATATTTAGAGTGGAAATCCAGACATGTAATGCCTCTTGCAAACTATACTCCTGCAAACAGCAATCCTACAAGTTTTTTATTTTTTTGTGGGCATGGCCTATGTGGTTGGATGCATTTAGACCACTGCAGAAAAAAAAAAAGAATTTTGATTCTATGACTTATGGTTCAACAGTTACAGGCTAAAAAGTAAAAGTGGTTACTACAGCGCCACCATCAGGCCAAATATCTCCACAATTTAATCACTTCTTCCTCTTCACATTTTCTATTTTCCTCAAATTTCATCCAAATCTGTCTCAAACAACAAACCTTTAGATTTTATCCACCAACATTCTGAACCTGCTTCCTGTTTGCCAGCTGCACAATCAAATTTCATCATTTCCTGTCTGATTAAAGTCGAGAAATGACGAGTGAACACAACAAGTAGCACCATGATATATCTGTATATATTTAGTCTGATGTGTCTGTATATATTTAGTCTGATATATCTGTATATAGTCTGATATATCTGTATATATTTAGTCTGATATATCTGTATATAGTCTGATATATCTGTATATATTTAGTCTGATGCATCTGTATATAATTAGTCTGATATATCTGTATATATCTGTATATATTTAGTCTGATATATCTGTATATATTTAGTCTGATGTGTCTGTATATATTTAGTCTGATGCATCTGTCTATAATTAGTCTGATATATCTGTATATATTTGGTCTGATGTGTCTGTATATATTTAGTCTGATATATCTGTATATAGTCTGATGTGTTCTGTACTGTATATATTTAGTCTGATGTGTCTGTATATATTTAGTCTGATGCATCTGTATATAATTAGTCTGATATATCAGTATATATTTAGTCTGATGTATCTATATATATTTAGTCTGATGTGTCTGTATGTATTTAGTCTGATATATCAGTATATATGTGGTCTGATGCATCTGTATATATTTGTTCATCTACACAAAGCTTACCAGCACAGTGTAGATGTGTAAACACCTGTAGACAGGTGAGAAGTCCACCAGGTCCTGTGCTGTGAGAATCTGTCAGACACACATGAGAAAACATGATTATTGTGCAATATATCTGAAAAAAACGTGCAGAGAAACAATGTTTTCACAGAAAACACGTCACGCTAAAACAAAGATGTACAGAACATGAAAAAAAAGAATCAGATTCAAACGTGTTTTCAAAGTCACATGGTGCTCAAGGTGGCATGACGTGACATTAGGAGTCACCGCTCAGCTCCCAATACTCAAGCCAACAATACTTACAGAAGCAGGAAGTTCTGATTGAACGTTGCCATGGCAACAAACAAACAGATTTGCAGCAATATGTTGCTCATGTTGCTCGCAGACAGAACTAAACAACCTGGATGCTAAATGCTGCTAGCTCCATAAAAATCTTGGATCTCATGTCTGAAGGATAATTTCGGCTTGCAGTTTCTTTACCTCTTCATCAGCTTCCTCCTCGTCTCCTGCATCTTCGTCCATCATCAGGCCGTTGTGAGCGTGAGCGTGTGTTCGACCGTTCAGACAGTACAGCGGTTTGGTGTAGTGGCCCACACTAGCCTGCTTAGCTACCGCGCTATTAAAGGTCCGATGTTGCTGTGCCTAAAGACATAAAGCAATGCAAACAATGTGCAAATNACCGCGCTATTAAAGGTCCGATGTTGCTGTGCCTAAAGACATAAAAAAAAAAAACATAAAATGAACTAGAATCCTTTTATTTTATAATTTTTAAAATTAAAAAGTCATTTGCACATTGTTTGCATTGCTTTATAAATCCACTTCTTTATTTGTCCGCGGGTTTGAAAGGCATGTTTTCTTTAAACAGTTCGCCAAAATTACACCATTTGTCATAGCCAGAAACTGTAAAAATCAAAATTATCGTCGGGTTTTCAAATNAAATTACACCATTTGTCATAGCCAGAAACTGTAAAAATCAAAATTATCGTCGGGTTTTCAAATTTCCAACGGTCTTTGAACTAGTCATGTGCTCCGAACTAGAACCTGCCTTTAAAAGAGATGGACAGGATGTATAAAACTAATTCCTAAAAGTTTACCATGAACAATCTAAACAACGTCAGAGCAAGATTTCACACCAGCTGCTCATGAGCCAATCAGACGACTTTAAAAAGTCTAGGAAGCTTATTTAAGCAGTCAGTAAAAATTCTGGGTAAAAAACCATTTTCATCATTGTAATATTTAGAGCAAACATAAACTTCTCAGTTGGAAAAATTTAATCAGGTATGCAAATTTCTGTCTGGTTTTTAAAGTCATACATGGTTTGGTCGCTCTACGCTGAAGTAGTTTATACATTGAGAACAACCCAAACTCTACAAAAACTCTACAACTCCACAAACTCTACAAACTCTAAAACTCTACAAACTCTAAAACTTCTACAAACTCTAAAACTCTACAAACTCTAAAACTCTACAAACTCTAAGACTCTACAAACTCTAAAACTCTACAAACTCTAAAACTCTACAAAATCTAAAACTCTACAAAGTCTACAACTCTACAAACTCTAAAACTCTACAAAGTCTACAAATTCTACAAACTCTAAAACTCGACAAACTCTACAAAATCTAAAACTCTACAAAGTCTACAACTCTACAAATTCTACAAACTCTAAAACTGGACAAACTCTAAAACTCTACAAATTCTACAAACTCTAAAACTCGACAAACTCTAAAACTCTACAAACTGCAGCGTTTTCAAGACAGACAGTATCATTATGTTAGAGTCAGTCTGTCTTTTCAGTTTAAGTTGCAGCAGCAAAACTCTATACCAGCAGACGTCACAGTGCTCATTTTATTTCATCTGCTGAGGAATTAAAGAAATGGCTGATAGGTAATAAAACTTATGAACACTGACTTCTGATGGAGGAAGACATTTGGTTTATTTCTGTCGGCCTGAGTAATGAAAATGATCAGACGCGTCTTTTGAAATGCGTGTGTTTGAATTGTCATTGATTTTCATGTTGATTAAAGTGCTAGACTGTGTTTAGAGGTATTTTAAGATGGATTTGAAGGATGTCCAGGAGACCAACATGTTGTTGTTTTTTTTTGTTTGTTTTTTTGTTATTTTTTGTCTTTATTATTATTATTCACCCTCTTTTTGACTCTCAACTACTTCCACATACTTCAACCTAGAAACTTCAAACCAGTTTCATAGTGCTCAGCTGGATGTGTACTTCAAATGCACCCAACAGAATTTTTATATCTTTCATAGTTTTCAAAATATTCAACCATATTTAAGACATTTTTTTTTCAAATTTCATTTAAAATTTCTCCATTTAACTCATTCACTCATCACCTGTTTTATTCTTATTCAAACTTCTTCATCTTTTTTAGCAAGTTTCAATCAGCTTCAGCGATCACGTCAAGCAGCGGATTCAACATGCAATCACCTTCTAGTGTATCATGCTGTCTAATTATTTTATACAGTAAGTCACCATCTCATCATCTTGGCATGGGAATATGGATGAAAATTAGTCAACTTTGGCTAAATCTGGTATATTTATATTGTGTTTGTATATTAATGTGCATCGTCCCAATGTAAATAAAAAATTAAAAATTATTACACTCATCCAAACATGCTGCACAGTGAAGACCTGCGCAAATCAGAACACACACACCTGCCTGTCTTTTCACATTAGCCTTCTTATGTCACCAAACCACACACCAATGTTCAGTGTGTGTGTGTGTGTGTGTGTGTGTGTGTGTGTGCCATATACCTGTCTCATGGCAGTCTCTCCAACCTTGTCGGAGTGTTTTCTGATGCTCTCCAGGAAGTCCTTGAGGTCAGACATAGAAATGTCCTTGATCTCGTCTCTCAGTCTGGGCAGGTTTTCCGCCATGATCTGACAGAACCTGTAGTGACTGACCCTGCAGGACAAAACACACCAATCATCCAATCAGAACCATTATAAAAGAACGCAGTAAAATAGGTCCTCTAATCATCAGAGTCAAACTCATTAATTGGAGAATCTTGATTGTTAACGAGCGTGTGTGTAGTGTAAGAACCTAACACTTCAAATAATTTATTTTTGCCTGCCCCCCCCCCACACACACACGCTAAGGACATGGTATCTTGGCATACCTGGGGATGTACACGTTCTCCAGCTGCTCCATGGTTTTTAGAGCGGCATAGTATCTGCAGACAGGATGAGATCACAGCAATGAGGATCACATCTGAGCTAATCAATACTTTATCAGTTTATCAACTGTTTATTCAGTGATGGACCGTTTGAGTGTAACATGTTGAAATATGACTAATGTCCATCTGATTTTGACTTAATAACAGTCCAAAGCTGTTAAACTTAGACTGACAGGAAACAGATCAACCATTAAATCCTCATCCTGGATCGTCTATTAGATCAGCAGATCTATATATACAGTACCTAAGTACCTACGGAATGCTGATCATACATTTTAAAGGACCAGGTTTTGCATGTTGAACCCAAAAAATACTACCTCCATACACGTGTATGTTAGTTTTCTTGTTATTTTGCTAAGGCCGTAGTCCAGGAAAACTCCAACACAAATCCTAAAGGTCACAAAGAACATTTTCAGTGAGACAAAGGTCCGTTTATTAAGGTCAGACTGGGATCCTGAGTTTTACTGGGAATTTAAGGTGTTGGGGGATGAAACTACCTACGCTATCAACTCTCAATCTGTGCTGTCACTTTAAATAAGTTGTATCAACCCATCGTCCTCATGGAGATGACGGGACGCTGAATATGATTGCCAAACCAAAGCAGAGCAGACGTTCTCACACAGACAGACATTCAGTTTCACTTTCTGCTGCAGAGAAAGCAGAGAATTTTGACGCAACAACGTCTCGCAGATAATAAAAATAATACATATGAAAAGTATAATCTGCTCAGAGTCCGGAGACAGTCGTGGTTCGGTCCGGATCCGGACTTTGAGGATGACTGCGGTAATCATTCAAAGTCAAATCTTCAGGTGATGCATTCACCTTAAAATTCTACGTTTCACCTGATAACACTTCCATACAGCTGTAGAAGACGCAGTCATTTTAATTTTTGGTAAAAGCGTTTTTTTTGGGGGGGGGGGGGGNGGGGGGGGGGGGGTTTCACCTTGGGACTATATTCCCTGGCGGAGGCACATTTTCTTCCATGCAGCTCCTTGCTGAACCCCTGTTAAAATGCTTAAATTACATTCCTTCAACAGGAACTTTAAAGGACATTTGATCCGCTGAGATGGATTACTTATCTCAAGCACTTTTCACATTTCTACAAGCTGATTTCTTTATGGAATGAACTGACTGGAAGGTCGGAAAAACAATTCTAAAATTTACCGTCCAGTTGTATGTTTTGTAAAATAGCTGGCAGCAATGAAACATGTATGTGGGCTCAAACATGCAAAATCACCGGTTAGGTCCTTTACACAGCCATGTTCTTCTCTGTGTGCATTATATTTTATTTCTAAACTCCTCTTCTGCATCCTTTGTATCAGGATGTTCTTTCATGCTGTGCAGAAAGCCGAGGGTTCAGCTTCAGGTCACCGTGAACTCCCATCATTAGGCTGAAGAAAGGCTGAGAAGGGATCTAATTGGTTGGTCAATGAGTGCAAAATGCGTTGGATACACACGAACAGAAGATCCACAGTGGAAAGGTTTGTGATGTGCGGAGCGCCCAGATGGAGGCCAGCAAGGCCCAAAAAGCACAAGTGGCATGACTTCAAACGGAGTCTGAATGAGCTCAGTGCACACGCATCCTCTGGAGACAATGGTGGTGCGTCATGGTGACGGCGTTTAGGCCATGTCATTACTGCTTAAAGAAGACTCCACACACACACACACACACACCGTGGAGTGGCCGTGTGTGAACAGGGCACACTGAGGGTCAATTGTCCTGCCAGTGAATGGCCTCTTCCTGTGGCAGACGGTAATGAACAGGAAACGGTCATTATTTTCCCATCTGAAGTGAACTCTCTTTGTGCAGGTCAGCGTGTAAATCCTCGCCGCGCTGACGAAATATGAAGCTTGTCGGCTAAAAGGTTAATCAAACTTGTGAAGCAGTGGATGAAAATTAGGCAGGATGGAAGTCAGCGCAGAAGTCGCCACAAAACCTGATTATAAACCTTACAGGCTGTTTGATTTCCTTCTCCACCAAGAGCTGACGAATCACAGCAGGACAGTGAAGGTCGAAGGTCGACGGCTTCTCCAAAGTCATTATTTATGAAGAAACTGTTTCCAAAAGCATTTTTCTGCCACAAGCTGATGCAGTTTATACACGACCGCTCAAAGGTGTTTTCATGCAGAATCAATGTTTCTGTCACATAAAACTAGTTTTGGTTGAAAATTTACTTGTTGTGGTGAAATATACATATACAAAAACACATCTTCTCGCTGTGTGTGTGTGTGTGTGTGTGTGTGTGTGANATACATATACAAAAACACATCTTCTCGCTGTGTGTGTGTGTGTGTGTGTGTGTGTGTGACAGCAGTGTTACGGTTATATCTTAGTATAAATCCAGAAATCTCTGTCTGTGGTTCCAACATGTCTAGAACCCGTCATGTATGAAGCTGAAGTTCAGAGGTTTGTTGCTCAGGACCCAGAGACGTGCAGCGTCACTCATGAAGTTGTCTGCATGAGCGGTTCTCTGTAAAAAGTAGTCCTTGCGCGGCAGGATACGCTCCGTGGCCACTTACGGCAGGCTGCAGCGCACACCATGAAGTCCGAACAGCCACGTTTTCAACGGGCGCTGCACAGTTTTTTNAGGCTGCAGCGCACACCATGAAGTCCGAACAGCCACGTTTTCAACGGGCGCTGCACAGTTTTTTTAAGGCTTCCCTCTACCTTCAGTCCCACGATTTGGATTTTATCGTACCATCTACCTGCACAGGTCACCCAAGTAGAGCCTAAACACTGTATATGTATAAAATGATTCTACATGTCTGTTAGTATTTTACAGGTTTAAAAAGCTGTAAAAAATGAGCTGTAAAAAATGCAGAGATTTTATTTAAATAGT
The DNA here is from genome assembly GCA_014773175.1 of Lucifuga dentata. NCBI lineage: Eukaryota > Metazoa > Chordata > Actinopteri > Ophidiiformes > Bythitidae > Lucifuga > Lucifuga dentata. The sequence continues at coordinate 15,627 of VXCM01008215.1, forward strand.
CCAGAATCCTGACATGAGTTGTAGATGATTCCAGATTCATGTAGAGAAGCTGGATGTGGTTCCAGAGATTATTAGGAAATTCTAGATTATTCCCTGATGCTCCAGAAACTGATGCTGAATATTTACAAAGCAGAGATTAAATCTCACTAAAATACTGTTATTTAGTATTTAAAATACTAAATAAAACAGCTTCAAATACATTTTGGTGTTTGTTTCATATAATTTAAAAAACACGACTATTGAATAAAAAAGCAGGAAGTGCCTAACTGAGGCGTGATTCTAAGCTTTGTGCACATCAGCAAAGTAAAGATGAAGCGTTTCGTGTCGTACCTTTTGGACTCCAGCTGCTCCTTCAGTTTGCTGTACATTTCCAGCACTGGAAGAAAAAACAGATGTGATGCTGGATCAGCAGCGTTCTCTCCTAAAACACACTTTTTATTCTGCCTGAACACAATTCAACATTTCTACAACCGCAGCGGAAACGTAAGAACCTCTCAGCTTCAGTCTGACCTCATGGTGTCTGAAAGGACCATACCGCTGATTTTTACGTTAACATTTTCTAAAACATAAAACTGTATTTTAGTCTTCGTGTTATTTTTTTTTTTAATTTCCTAATCTTTCAAAATCAAATGTTAAACACGTCAATGTTTCACCTGCTCACACTTTTGCACGACTGCAGCAGGCACGTTTTAGTTTTATTCCCTGGAGGAGAAATACGTTTCCTTCTGTATAAATCTGCTAAAATTACAGTAATAGAACATTCAACACAAAACTTAGTCGACATTTTGTTCGCTGTGACGGTTTATTTATCTCAAACACGTTTAAAGTATCAACAAGTTGATTTTAATAACTTAAAACGGTGAATTAAAAATGTTTTTCCTACCTTCCAGACCTCCATTGGTTTCAGTTCATTCTGCTATTAAAATCAACTTGTTGATACTGTAAACGTTCTTGGGATAGGTAATCCATCATCACCAACAAGACGTGTATTCAGGTTTTTTTAGAAGTTATGTAATTTTAGTGTTTAAGCTCAATAAAAAGCGTGGAGTGAATGTATGCCTCCACCGGGGAATATAGTCCCAAAAGAAGACCTGCGTTTATGGAAAAATTTAAAGGACCGTGACTTCATAAGGCTGTGTAACTATTAGCAGGAGAAACATGGATTTTTAAGGTGGGTGTATCACTTGAATATTTGATTTTGAAAGATTAAGAGATTTAGCAAAATATCAGGAAAGCTGAAATACAGTTTTATCCTTTGAGAAATGATTGTCAGTAATATGTATGAAAATTTATATATTTGGCTCAAACATGCAAAATGGACGGTATGGTCCTTTAAGTATTGAATCCAATCAGCTCCTCCACAGAAACGTGGCACAGCATAAGAGAGTGCCCTCTAGTGGGCCGGACTCAGGATGGACACACACCTACAGGCTGAGAAACACAACTTTGATGATCAGAATGTCCATACCTTACAGAAAGGTCAGATGGTTTCAGAAAGGTCAAAGTGGAGAAACCTTCCCTGATACAGTTTCAATCCAGGAAGTGATGGAGGACTTCAGCTGTCAATCACCTGACCACGGACCTGTGGCGATCTCTCTGTACTTTATAAAGGACGGCTCTACGTTTGACTGTACAGCAGCACCGAGGCGCCTCTAGAGAATTCTATCAGGTCTGAACACTAACAGGAAGTCAGGAGATGAAGTAACGGCGGCGTGAACCACCTGGAATGCAGAGCTGCAGCTTCTCCACCGTTGTGGCCATGTTCCTCTGCTGGATCCGACAGCCAATCACCTCCTCTGTCTGAGCCGTCACCTGAGAGGAGGAGGAGTCCACAACAAAACGAAAAAATTACAATCAGAGAGAGAGAGAGAGAGAGACACACAGAGAGANGAGAGAGAGAGAGAGAGAGAGAGAGAGAGAGAGAGAGGGACAGAGACTGATGTCTAAAGTCCAGAACTCTCCACTAATAACTGACAGCTTTGGTAAATAAAAGCAAAATCTGCTGTGAAAAAAAAGTCTTTAGTGTTTATCCTCTTAATCTTTAATTCAAAATATTAACAAAAATATAACCTTTAATTAAAATAAAATAATTGACAGGAAAAAGGAATTCTCATCATGAAATAAATATTTTTCTGATGGCGTCTGATCGAAGTTTTTTTGGAGAGTTTCTAAAGTAACGTCTGTAATTCTGCTGTTGTGATGCTAATCATCATCATCATCATCATCATCAGATAGATAGATAGATAGATAGATAGATAGATAGATAGATAGATAGATAGATAACTTTATTGTCATTCAAGGACACGTAAAAAAACAGTGCACTAGAACGAAATTTCGTTGCATTGACTCTCAAAATAGCAGTTAAAAAAATACAATTTGTCAAACATAAAAAGTGCTTGTGTGCATACACTAACAAATCTACAATAATATATGTAAAATTTTAAAATCAATAAATAGTTCTAGCAGCGGTTTTATGTGGGTGTTTGGCTTTCTTTTACTGAGAGTTCAGTAGTCTTATGGCCTGGGGGATAAAACTGTTGCAGAATCTGGCTGTTCTGCTCCTCACACTGCGAAACCTCCTGCCAGAGTTGAGCAGTGAGAACAGTCCATGGTGTGGATGTGTGGAGTCTCTGATGATGTTATTGGCTCTTGTCAGACAGCGTTTGCGTCCGATGTCCAGGATGGAGGGAAGAGAAATCCCAATAATTTTCTCCGCTGTTCTCACCACTCTCTGAAGGCACTTCCAGTCCGCAGCTGTGCAGCTGCCACACCACACAGAGATGCAGTTGGTCATTATAGACTCAATAGTGCTCCTATAAAAGGTGGTGAGGATGGGAGGGGGGAGGTGTGATCTTCTCATCCTGCGGAGGAAGTGCAAACGCTGCTGTGCTTTCTTAACCAGAGATCCCGTGTTTTTTGTCCAAGTTAAGGTGTCTGTTATGTGCACTCCCAAGAACTTCGTGCTCTCCACCACCTCCACTGCTGAGTTGTTGATATGCAGCGGAGTGTGACTGGGCTGCTTCTTTCTGAAGTCGACGATGATCTCCTTTGTTTTGTCAACATTCAGGAGAAGGTTGTTTCTGCTGCACCAGTTCACCAGCTGCTCCACTTCCTCTCTGTAGGCCCGGTCGTCGTCGTTCCGGATGAGGCCCACTACTGTCGTATCATCAGCATATTTGATGATATGATTGGAAGTGGACCTGGCGACACAGTCATGGGTCATAAGAGTGAAGAGCAGCGGACTCAGGACGCAACCCTGAGGGGAGCCGGTGCTCAGGGTGATGACTGAGGAGGTGTTCTTCCCCACACGTACAAACTGGGGCCTTTCAGAAAGAAAATCCAGGATCCAGTTACACAGTGTGGTGCTGAAGCCGAGGGGTGCCAGTTTGCTTACCAGATGCTGGGGGATTATCGTGTTGAAAGCTGAACTGAAATCAACAAACAGCATCCGCACGAAGGTGTTCCTCTCCTCCAAGTGTTGAAGACTCAGATGGAGTGCAGAGGAAATGGCGTCCTCTGTGGAGCGGTTCGGGCGATAAGCAAACTGACACGGGTCAAAACCAGAGGGTAGTTTGGAGACCATATGCTGCTTTATGAGCCTCTCAAAGCACTTCATCATTATCGGAGTAAGTGCAACGGGGCGGTAGTCATTCAGGCAGGTTATTGTGGACTTCTTGGGCACTGGTATGATGGTGGCTGTCTTGAAACATGATGGAACAATGGCCTGGTTCAGGGAGGTGTTGAAAATGTCCGTCAGGACCGAGGCCAGCTGGTCAGCGCATTCCCTGAGCACGCGCCCAGGTATCTCATCCGGCCCAGCTGCCTTCCGTATGTTGATGTTCTTCAGGGTCCTGCGGACATCAGCAGTTTCAAAAGACAGTACCTGTTCTCCTGGATGAGGCTCAGATTTCCTCACTGTATTTGAGTTCAGTACCTCAAACCTGCCAAAATGATCATTTAGTTCATTAAGGAAGACCACGTCATCCTTACAAGACATCTGAGGAGCCTTGTAATTTGTTATGACCCGGATGCCCTCCCACATCTTCCGAGTGTTGGTATGATCCTGGAAGAAACCCTGGATTTTCTGTCCATAAGCACGCTTCGCTTGTCTTATTGCACGGTTAAGGTTGGCTCTAGCTGTTTTCAGAGCCACCAGGTCACCAGATTTAAAAGTGACATTCCGTGCTTTCAGCATGGCGCGCACCTCTGCTGTAATCCAAGGTTTGTGGTTGGCCCGGGTGGTGATGTTCCTGATGACAGTGACATCCTCCATGCACTTCTGTATGTATCCTGACACAGACATGGCATACTCATCCACATTGACATTTTGGTCGTAAGTAGCTGCTGTCCTGAAGATGTCCCAGTCTGTACACTCAAAGCAGTCCTGTAGTGTTTCTGCAGCCCCCTCGGACCAGACTCTAACCTGCTTCACAGCAGGCTTCTCTCTGATCAGCAGGGGCTTATATCATCATCATCCTCACTGTGTGTGGAGTCAATATACACACACATTCTCTTCCAGGACCGTTCAGAAACATCTCGTTTCGTCGTCTTCCGTGTCGGATTGTTTAATTAAAGTTATTTTGATTTTAAAAAAAGCCTAACAGACGTGTTGTTCTCTGTGATTATTGATCTCAACACATTTAAAATCTCCACAAGTTGATTTTTTTATCATACTGGAATGAATTGAAACCAATGGCAGCCTGGAAGGCAGGAAAAACAATTCTAAAATTTACCGCTAAAGTTTTGGGAAAAGGTTGTCAGTATCACGGATCACACGTATTGGGGTCAAACATGCATGATTGGTGGTATGGTCCTTTAATCACACTGCTTAGGAGGCATTTAATATTTAATGTGACATTTCCATTATTTTAATTTGTGATAATTGTGGAAATTTTTCTAAAAGCCTTTTTTTGTTTCATCAGCATGGAGTACGATGATGCAGAAATGGATGAATCTGTTTTAGAGTCTGACTGTAATGCATCAAAACGAGAAGGTTCTGAATACTTTATGAATTTAAATCTGACAGTAAAAATATCGTACCTCCCTGCCGGCTTCCTGCAGTCGTCGGTTTGTGTCCGTCACTTGGCCCTTTGAAAACACAAACAGGCATCAGTCCAAACTTCCAGAATATTTAAAGATGAGTATGTTGGAACCTTAAACTGAAAAAATCTGAATTTAAATTTTGAGAACTTTAAAGCTACAATCTGTAATTGTGTTTTTTTGTGTAAATGTTGTTCTTCATGTTATGTGTATGTTAGAGTTCAGATGATGCGTTAACCGTTTTTAAATGAACATGCTGCTCCTGGTTTATCTGTTTAACAGCTAACGTCCTTACCTTCCCTCTCTGTCCTCTGTTTTCACCTCTAACTCCCTGCAGCTGCTCAGCCTTGTAATCAGCTCATTGTCCATGAAGGGACAAGCACAAAGGCAGCAGATTCAGATGAAGAGGCAGCGGGGACCTGAACCCATGGCCACAGAACTGGGCCTTTCAGCGGCTCTAATTAATGGCTTGTGACAGGCTCTTTCTCACAGATTCAGTGACAAACTTCTCGATTCTGATGGAGATTTTTGAACCCTCGGCTCCTGAGAGTCATCACCCAATTGCCCACTCGGCTCGCTGATGAAGCTTCCAAACGAGGCTCTGCCAGCGCCACTGCATAATCACTCCTTTTATGGTCATTCAGCGCCGGAACGTCCTCATCTTTACTATTTCACTTTCCTCCACGACGTCATTCACAATAAACACTAAATACTGATTTATTACAACCTGCAACTAAACCAGCACAAACCAAAATATGCTGATGATGTAATGCTCATCACCGGCTGCTGTCACATGATCAGTGGTATCTGCAGCATGGAGCATGACCTGCGCTCATCTCGCTGCCTGCACTCATGATGACCTGAGCCTCAGTCAGCGTGCCAACGCAGCAACGCGTCACACAGAAGCACCCAGGGGAGACGCCGCCACCACGATGCTGATTATATTCCGTTTACACACAGGATGATGCTGACCTTTCACCGTGAAATCACCTTTCTGTCGCATCTTTAGCAGCTTCTCCTCTGTCGCTGTGCTGCTGATTATGTCATATCCATCTGTTCTTGATTGGCTGCATGTTAGAAAGAAACTGAATGCGGCTGAACTCTGAATGTAGAATCCAAGCGGTGCGTGTTAAGACTGCGTTGCTGCTGAGAGTCACAGCTGAGCTCCCAATACACAATAATGGAATGGTATGGCTCAGCGTACTGAAAACACGCTTAGGGAATGTTAGAATACATAACGTTCGGACAAGAGCTCATAATTAACCAAAACATGCATGGATGGATGCATGCATGAATGCAACGGTTACATCATGCAGCACTTAGATACTGCAGTTAGAACTGCAGTTTGAGGTAAATAGCAAAAAAATTAAAAATGAACAATTAACAAAATTTTAAAAATCCCAGACAGCTTGCTGTTCAAAAGGTTAAAGTTCAATTTAAAGAATGTACTGCCATTTAGACGTAACGTCTGTAACTATTGTTTTCCAGACAACTTAACATCAGGCTGCTGCAGAGGAGAATCTCTCACCATCAGCTTCTCTGCGTCTGCTCGGACTTTGAGCAGCTCAGTAATGGCGTCCACGAAGCCCTGGTGGTGGAAGTTACACATCTTCTCAATCTCACGGTCGTGGTTCCTGATCCGGGCATCCAGCTTCTCCATGAAGCGCCTGTGGGCGTTGGGCTGGTCATCATAAACAGACCTGAAACAGGTAAACAGGCCAAAGCCGTCAGCAGGAACAGAAGAGGGCAGGGCAGCGAAGGAAAAGTCAGCAGGAATTATTTATTCAATCACATTCAAGCTAATGTACGTTTTTTTTTTTAATGAATATCAGCTTAATACCACAAATATCAGTTCCCCATTTGTATCTGCAGTCACCCACCAAGTATTTCTTTTTGACTGGCTCAGATGTGCACACTTTCAAATTAATAAAGCTCAATGGAAATAATTTTTTTATTTAAATGTTTATTTAAATCGGATGCAGAGACGTAGGTCATTCATAGAAAAGCTAAAATGCTGCACATCACGGCATCTTTAGCTAGGCTCGTTTGCAAAGTTCGTTCCTAGCTGGGCTTTTACAGAGACACATGGTGCAGCTTTAAGTTCCAACTCAAAGCCAGCACTTCCTGTTCTTACTTCAGCTACAGAGGAAGTGCTGACAGACAGGATGCAGCAGAGAGGATGGACATTTATATGGAGTAACAGCGCCATCTAGTGACTATGAACCGTCAAGTTTACAGATGAAAATGCTGTTTAAAATAATCCCCAATAATTTCTGCTGATTTGTTTAGCAGTCAAGTCAATTCTCAATTATCTTTGATGTGAAATGCAACTAAGAAATAATGATTGTATTTACTGAAATACCATAAATTCCAGAGTATTTCACACTGAGAAAAAAATCATGTCATGAATATTTTTGGTACCTTTTTCACAGCAGTTGACAGTAACTCTGTCAGTAACTCTGTGAGAACAAGCCAACACACACACACACATACATACACACACACACACACACACACACACACACACACACACACATACATGCAGTCACTGAAGTGTGTGTGAGATTCAGGTTTCAGGTTGCAGGGTTTTTTGTGATTTGAATGCATTTACATGTCAGACTAGTTTCAGCTTTACTGTGATGCTGCTGCTCAGAAATGAGATTTCAGGAAATGAGATTTCAGGAAGTCTTCCAGCCTGAGGAGCGGAAAAGCAGCTCATTCTGACTCTGAACCAGGGATCAACCAATATGGCTTTTTCAGAGCCGATACGATACGATTATCGGTAATTGAGGAGACCGACAACCGATATTTGGAGCCGATATACATTTGCAGTAAAAATGAAACTTTTAGTGTAAAAATTTACAGTAGCACGACACTTCTTTTAAATATTTAATTTATCATTCAGAAAAATAAAGTGCAGGAAGCTCCTAGCAGCATTTCTTAGAAACTGAACTTAAATTTTAAATAGATAAAAATAATTAACTAATGGGCTCCCCAAATGTTTTTTTTCCTACAAATAAAGCAAAGATAAGTAAAACCAGTAAAACTTATTCAAGCATCAAAGCAATTAACAATTAATATACATTCAAATATACATTTCCAAAGTAAATAAATGACAATATAATCAGTGAAGAAGCTCCATAAACATCAACATAACAACATTTATGAAATTGTTTAACTTATCTAGACTTAACTACAACAGTGCCAGAAATGACTCTTTTCCTCAAATTTTTCAAAGTGTCTGTTATCTCAATCAATAATCAATCTGTGATACAGAAAATTCTTTAGACCTGATCTGATGATTCAACTGCAGGAATGACAACCAGCACTAACAACAGCTGTCAACTTCCTCAGCATGCTAAAAACACGCCCTGCAGGTATGTCTGCAGCACAGGTGAGCTGCTCATCCATCAGCAGCCTGTCAGACTGATGTCATTCATTACAGCCTTCCCAGCTAAAACAGGAAATGGAAGCAGCTGTGTTGGCATTAGGCTTCTGCAATGAACTGGCTGTGGAACATTAACTAGAGAAACTCAGGATCCCATTCTTCCTGCTGCCAAACACAGCAGCATCAGGGTCTGACAGGACAGCAACTCAATAAAAAAAATAAGAATAAGATGCTGCTCAATAAAAAAAATAAAAATAAAAATAAGATGCTGCTCAATAAAAAAAAAAAAATAAATAAAGATGCTGCTCAATAAAAAAATAAATAAAAATAAGATGCTGCTCAATAAAAAAAAATAAATAAAAGTAAGATGCTGCTCAATAAAAAAAATAAATAAAAATAAGATGCTGCTCAATAAAAAAAATAAATAAAGATGCTGCTCAATAAAAAAATAAATAAAAATAAGATGCTGCTCAATAAAAAAAAATAAATAAAAGTAAGATGCTGCTCAATAAAAAAAATAAAATAAAAATAAGATGCTGCTCAATAAAAAAAATAAATAAAAATAAGATGCTGCTCAATAAAAAAAATAAAGATGCTGCTCAATAAAAAAATAAATAAAAGTAAGATGCTGCTCAATAAAAAAAATAAATAAAAGTAAGATGCTGCTCAATAAAAAAAATAAAAAAAAAAAGATGCTGCTCAATAAAAAAATAAAAATAAAAATAAGATGCTGCTCAATAAAAAAATAAAAATAAAAAATAAGATGCTGTTCAATAAAAAAATAAAAATGAAAAAAGATGCTGCTCAATAAAAAAATAAAAATAAAAATAAAATGCTGCTCAATAAAAAAATAAAAATAAAACATAAGATGCTGCTCAATTAAAAAAATAAAAATAAAAAAGGATGCTGCTCAATAAACAAAAATAAAAATAAAAATAAGATGCTGCTCAATAAAAAAAATAAATAAAAATAAGATTCTGCTCAATAAAAAAATAAATAAAAATAAGATGCTACTCAATAAAAAAATAAATAAAAATAAGATGCTGCTCAATAAAAAAATAAAAATAAAAATAAGATGCTACTCAATAAAAAATAAATAAAAATAAGATGCTACTCAATAAAAAAATAAATAAAAATAAGATGCTACTCAATAAAAAAATAAATAAAAATAAGATGCTACTCAATAAAAAAATAAATAAAAATAAGATGCTGCTCAATAAAAAAATAAAAATAAAAATAAGATGCTGCTCAATAAAAAATAAATAAAAATAAGATGCTACTCAATAAAAAAAATAAATAAAAATAAGATGCTGCCCAATAAAAAATAAAAATAAAAATAAGATGCTGTTCAATAAAATAAATAAATAAAAATAAGATGCTGCCCAATAAAAAATAAAAATAAGATGCTGCTCAACAAAAAAATAAAAATAAAAAAGATGCTGCTCTATTAAAAAAATAAAAATAAAAAAGGTGCTGCTCAATTAAAAAAATAAAAATAAAAATAAGATGCTGCTCAATAAAAAAAAAATAAAAATAAGATTCTGCTCAATAAAAAAATAAAAATAACATGCTGCTCAATAAAAAATTAAAAATAAAAAAGATGCTGCTCAATAAAAAAAATAAAAAAAAATAAGATGCTACTCAATAAAAAAATAAATAAAAATAAGATGCTACTCAATAAAAAAATAAATAAAAATAAGATGCTGCTCAATAAAAAAATAAAAATAAAAATAAGATGCTACTCAAAAAAAAATAAATAAAAATAAGATGCTACTCAATAAAAAAATAAATAAAAATAAGATGCTACTCAATAAAAAAATAAATAAAAATAAGATGCTGCTCAATAAAAAAATAAAAATAAAAATAAGATGCTGCTCAATAAAAAATAAATAAAAATAAGATGCTACTCAATAAAAAAAATAAATAAAAATAAGATGCTGCCCAATAAAAAATAAAAATAAAAATAAGATGCTGTTCAATAAAATAAATAAATAAAAATAAGATGCTGCCCAATAAAAAATAAAAATAAGATGCTGCTCAACAAAAAAATAAAAATAAAAAAGATGCTGCTCTATTAAAAAAATAAAAATAAAAAAGGTGCTGCTCAATTAAAAAAATAAAAATAAAAATAAGATGCTGCTCAATAAAAAAAAAATAAAAATAAGATTCTGCTCAATAAAAAAATAAAAATAACATGCTGCTCAATAAAAAATTAAAAATAAAAAAGATGCTGCTCAATAAAAAAAATAAAAATAAAAAAGATGCTGCTCAATTAAAATAAATAAATAAATAAAGATGCTGGTCAATATCAGCTACAGCTGCTAACACCAACAGCTAGCTAATGGTAAGATGTGAAGTCCAGCTGTCACACCCACACCATGTTTACACACACACACACACACGGAAATACCGGACAAACGCGTCTTTGACGCTGCATTAAAAAGGACCAAACACTTGCTAACGTTAGCCTGTTAGCCAACCAGCTGGCTAGGGACGCACACAATTCAACACAGTTCATAATGTAGCTAGCCTGTTGGCTAAAACTGCTACATTAGCCGGTGCTGATGTAGCTAGCTAGCTCATGAACAAAAGGTGTGCCAGCGTTGTATTCACACCTAAACACACGTAACGAAGACAGGTAAGACTTTTGTAAAGAGCATCATTTCCGTACCGTAGAGTGGGACCGACACACGCCGTGTCCGTGCTCTCAATTTCCTGTAAAATCCGCTCGTGCTCCGTTATGTACTCCAGGGTTTCATTATCCGCCATGATTGTTGTGTGTGTGTGTGTGTGAGAGAGAGAGAGAGAGAGAGAGAGAGAGAACACGCTGCGTCTGCAGCAACACAGGCCACTATCAGGACATGCCGGCAGGGGGCGCACTTAGCATGTTTCAGTCATACTGTACATGTATGTTTCTCAGCAGGTAAAATAAAGGTAAACGAATACATTTAATAATGGATAAACTGAATCAATGGTCCCCTGACACTTGTATTAAAGGACCATTCCACCCATGTTTGAGCCTAATATATTCAAGTTTCATACATGTAACGTTACTGACAATCATTTCCAAAGCATACTACTGGAACGGTGAATTAAAAATGTTTTTCCTACCTTCCAGACCTCCATTGGTTTCAGTTCATTCTGCTATTAAAATCAACTTGTTGATACTGTAAACGTTCTTGGGATAGGTAATCCATCATCACCAACAAGACGTGTATTCAGGTTTTTTTAGAAGTTATGTAATTTTAGTGTTTAAGCTCAATAAAAAGCGTGGAGTGAATGTATGCCTCCACCGGGGAATATAGTCCCAAAAGAAGACCTGCGTTTATGGAAAAATTTAAAGGACCGTGACTTCATAAGGCTGTGTAACTATTAGCAGGAGAAACATGGATTTTTAAGGTGGGTGTATCACTTGAATATTTGATTTTGAAAGATTAAGAGATTTAGCAAAATATCAGGAAAGCTGAAATACGGTTTTATCCTTTGGGAAATGATTGTCAGTAACGTAACATGTATGAAAACTAATAATGTAAATGATAGGTCTATATTTATATATTGTATGTATATTTATGTATATTTCTGCTCTGACAACTTAAAATGGTTGAAGTGAGACGTTGCACTTTCCTAAGGCTTAAATATGTGAATGTGCAGAGAATAAAATGGTGATTAGTGATGTACAGCTCAGACACGTTTGCGGCATAAAATTCACCTGCCAGTTATAAACGCCACCTGACTCGTCGTCCTGCTCGCTCTCATTAATAAAGTTATTTTGAATCAGGAGTCGTGCCTGCTGTAATGTGTGCTTGCTACTGCAGCATGAACATGATGGCTCACACGCAAGCTGTGAGTTATGATTTTATTCCATGCAGCAAAGAGCAAACGTGACCTACGACCTGCCGACTGACAGCCAATCACAGTGCAGCAGAGTCCAGATAAAGACAATGCTTTTTAATACGAGGTGGAAATGGAACACACAAACACACCTGTGCTGTTGAAGGATGTCCATGCATTAAAAATTTAGTTGGAGGCGTGTCCTACACTAATGATAGGGTTTTGGTTTACGTGCTGTTTGAGGATTCTTCCAGTTTTTTTCATAAGCGTCATAATTTCATGTCTTATATCTACCTACAGCACTGTGACTTACCTGTGTCTGAATGACACCATACAGGTAAACTCACTTTGCTTAGAATCAGTTTAAGCTCCAAAACAGTCTGAGATCTTGTTTTAGTCATGGCTCTGTGTCCACGGAGTCTACAGAAGCTGTCACGTCTGTAGAAAGCTGATTCTGTCAGTCAGCTTCAGGTATCATTTTAAGCTCTGTGCCCTGAGCAGCAGAAATTTACCTTAAGGTGGTTCCTAGAGGTAAGTCCACTGACTCCAGCTCTGCAAAAATATTCCCATAATCCTTTTCTTCTGCTGTGTTCTGGTCAGGCAGAGCGGCGTGGAGCCCGTCAGCCATGCTGCCTCCAACTAAAGCTGTGTGTGTGTGTGTGTGTGTGTGTGTGTGGTGAATTCCATGACACCTGCTATGGTCAGCAGAAAAAGCAGGAGCTGCAGGAAAAGGAGATTTTGTGATTTGCTGAACTTTGAACTTCAGCAGCTTCCTGTCTCATCTTCAGTCTTCTGCATGTTACTCTCTACATACATGACGTGCTAATAAAGCTCAATAAATAAATAAAGCTTTCTTTCTGCTTTTCATGTTGCATTTTGCTAATCTGACCTTTTTAACCTCTGTTAGCCAACGAGTATCATCATGTGACATTTTAACTGTTGCTTGAGGTCATATTAAACACATATATGACCTGAAGGAAAGGTTTAAGCCTCTGTGTGTGTGTGTGTGTGTGTGTGTGTGTGTGTGTGTGTTTGTGTGTCTGTCTGTCAGTCGCCATGCAAAAACCAGCAAAAACATTTCACAAACTTCCTTTGGAAACGGCTTTCTGTTCATATCTGGAACTCGTTATGAAACAGAGACTGCGTCACGCATGATCAGCCGTGTTTTGTTTTGTCTTTATTTCAAGGATTATATTATTTGATAAACAGTGCTATACTCTGTATAGGTATTTATATTGACTCTTAAAACTGAATTATATTAGGTTATTATTTCATTTTATTGTTTGATCTTAGTTATTTGTATTGCCTCATATGTATTTTAATATTGTAGGTTTAGTATTTAATTTGTCCCCATCTAGGGACAAATTAGCCTTTACTGTAAATGCTACAATATGTGGTACTTTATTCTGGTAATATACTCTACATTCAAATAAACCTATAAAATAAACCAGCTGTCAGATGATAGAAATGCAGGACACGGATGACTGCGTGTTCTGATGCTTCCTGCTATTCTTCTGCAAACGACCGAGAGGAGAAACTCTTCTCATGTCTGAGTATGAGCTTCCTTATTACCCTGCAACACACACACACACACACGCAGCAGAACAGGAAGCGTGTCAGAGCAGCAGGAACACATAGATGGCTCCATGTTACACAGCAGGAATATAAAGTGACACGCAGAGGAATAAAAACCATAAAATCACAGATATGTGTTTATTATGTACAGGAAGTGCAGCATGTTTATGTATAACACGCCTAAAACCTGCGGTAGGCCTTTTTGGACACAGACTGTTGGTCGTCCTCCTGCATCTTCTCCTAAACCTGCAGGAATAAAACACGCAGAAAACACGTCACCAGCTCAAACATTTTCATCTTCATCACAGGATTCATACCTGCTGCAGCAGAAACACCTGAACGATGCTTTTCTGCCACACGTGAATTCCTTCATTCAGCTCATTTCATTTTGAAAGGAATAAACATGCTCAGGTCACGGCGTGATGACACGGCGTGACACGCAGGTCACGGACTGTCAGTCACTGTATGAGAGAGAAGAGGAAAGAGGAGAGAAAACATGGATGGTCTGGATGTTAACCTGCTAGCTGCCCTCTACTTCCTGTTTTTAAATGCTGTGTTTTAGCTTTTCCTCTGTGTGTGTGTGTGTGTGTGTGTGTGTGTGTGTGTGTGATGAGGAGGATGATGATGATGAAGAGGATGATGATATACCTCTCTGGTCTGTTTTTTCATGATGTTCCTCTTAGCGTAGCCTGTTAGCTAACACAGTAAAGCGTTTTGTCTTCGGTAAAACACCGATAAGAGACGCCGCACCGTTTCAGTCTGAAACACCTGGACCACGTCCCGGATCCAGATCCAGGACGTCTTCTGGTGCTATGTCCTGTCAGTGTAACTTACAATTGAGGTCAGCAGCTGTATGGCAGAGCCGCACAGACAGGAAGCTGGTCCAGCAGGAACAGGAAGAGGAAACGTGGAACACTGAATAGAAGTTCACTTCATGATCCCGAACCCGAGCTCCATTTTCAGAAGAGATCACAGGATCATCACATGCCACAAATCAGGAAAGCAATGTGATTGGGGTCATATTTTTTTGGGCTAATACATGCAAAACCACTTGTATGGTCCTTTAAAGTGTGATGCAGCACTGACTCATGTTAACCAGCAGAGGGAGCCACAGAAAGACTCAGTACCATTAGTTTGGCAGAATACCATATTACCTGGCTGTGTGCCGTGAGCCAGGTGTTCACACACACACACACACACACACACACACACACACACACACACAATGCAGCAGAGGTGGAGGGTTAGTGATCTGTAGCTGTTCTGTGTGAGACTCGTCTGCTGCTGCGTGTTCTGCTGCTGCGTGTTCTGCTGCTGCGTGTTCTGCTGCTGATGGGAACAACAACAGATGACGTCACAGGAATCCTGCTGTTGGTGTTAAAATGCACTCAGCAGGTGAAGAAGGTGAAACAGCAGCAACATTTATTAATCAGAAATCTATAACATTTTTCATCTGAGAACTACCATGAAGAAATTAAAGGACCATACCACCTATTTTGCATGTTTGATCCTAATATATTCAGTTTTCATACATGTTACGTTACTGACAATCATTTCCCAAAGGATAAAACCGTATTTCAGCTTTCCTGATATTTTGCTAAATCTCTTAATCTTTCAAAATCAAATATTCAAGTGATACACCCACCTTAAAAATCCATGTTTCTCCTGCTAATAGTTACACAGCCTTATGAAGTCACGGTCCTTTAAATTTTTCCATAAACGCAGGTCTTCTTTTGGGACTATATTCCCCGGTGGAGGCATACATTCACTCCACGCTTTTTATTGAGCTTAAACACTAAAATTACATAACTTCTAAAAAAACCTGAATACACGTCTTGTTGGTGATGATGGATTACCTATCCCAAGAACGTTTACAGTATCAACAAGTTGATTTTAATAGCAGAATGAACTGAAACCAATGGAGGTCTGGAAGGTAGGAAAAACATTTTTAATTCACCGTTCCAGTAGTATGCTTTGGAAATGATTGTCAGTAACGTTACATGTATGAAAACTGAACATGGTCCTTTCAAGTCTGTTTATATGACTTACATTTATTAACATGCACAGACGATCTCCATGCTAACCTAACCTGACCCTAACCTGACCTGAACAGCCCCGCTGGACATCAGCACAGGGTTTCTGTAGACGTGTTGTCCGTCCAGCAGGGGGCGCTGTGTGTCTGAGTCACATCCTCTGATTACAACATTTTATACTTTACAACGAATTCTGAGCTGTGTGTGTGTGTGTGTGTGTGTCTGTGTGTGTGTGTGTGTGTGTGAGGGACTCTTGTCAGCAAAGCAAAAAGCTGTGCTGGATGTTTGAGTAGCTCTTAGAGTTCTGTTGTGTTTACTCAGACACACACACACACACACACACACACACACACACACACACACGCACACACACACACACTGTTGCTCAGCAGACATGAACCTCTCAGAGACTCCTCGTCTGCTTTAAGTGCAGGAGGTCTGAGTAACACTTCTGTTCTTCTGTCTCCATCTCACTCTTCCTATCTCACTCTTTCTGTCATGTCAGTGACATGTAGCATGTTTTAGTCAGCAATCACAACACACGTTTCACAAAATTCCTCTCCTTGTTGAAACAACTGAAGAAGCATCAGACTTTCAAACACAAGTCCATGTTTACCTGTCTGTCTGTGTCCATCTGTCTGTCCGTCTGTCTTTCTGTCTGTCTCTGTCCATCTGTCTGTCCGTCTGTCTGTCCGTCTGTCTGTCTGTCTGTCTGTCCGTCTGTCTTTCTGTGTGTCTCTGTCCATCTGTCTGTCTGTCTGTCCGTCTGTGTCCATCTGTCTGTCCGTCTGTCTGTCTGTCCGTCTGTCTTTCTGTCTGTCTCTGTCCATCTGTCTGTCTGTCTGTCCATCTGTCTGTCTGTCTTCACTCGTCCTGTAACATGTCTCTGAAGCTGTTTTAAGTATTTTTCTGACTGTTCATCTCAGAAATTTGTGTTTTTTTCTGCAGATTTGTGAGTTTTGCTGAAAATATTATCGTGTCTACACGTGTCTTCACATCTACACGTGTCTTCACGTCTACACGTGTCTTCACGTCTACACGTGTCTTCCTGGACATCTTTGGTTTTCTTAAATTACTCGTCCTCTTTTCGTCTCCTTCATTTCTCCAGACGGACACACTCAGATCTGACCTGACACGTTCTTCTTGTTTCATCTAAATAATTTGACGTTTGGGTCAGACGTGAAAATTCAGAAACACAGAAGTTACACGTTTCATATTTTTTATCAAACTCTGTTCTAACTACATGAAGCCCAGCATGGCGCCCCCTGGTGGCCACGCCCCCAGCAGCCGTTTCATATGTAGAGCCGCCACTGTCAACGCCAGCAGCGCTTCCTCTTTAACAGCCTTAGTATGATCTAACCCATGTGTGTGTGTGTGTGTGTGTGTGTGTGTGTGTGTGTGTTTGTACTAATCCAGTCTGTCTGTCATTGTTGTGAAATTGTGCCAGTGTTCACTTAGAATGGGGAAGTGAGAGCGAACACACACTCACTGCTCAGTAAAGCAGTGCAGTGTGTGTGTGTGTGTGTGTGTGTGTGTGTGCACAGATAGCTTGTTGTTTTCAAACAGGAGAACATGTGCTGTTACTGATAGACAAATCCTCTGGGCACCATCAGGACTTCAGAGCCTCAGCTGGCCGAAGGAGCCACACACACACACACACACACACACACACACTGCACTGCTTTACTGAGCAGTGAGTGTGTGTTCGCTCTCACTTCCCCATTCTAAGTGAACACTGGCACAATTTCACAACAATGACAGACAGACTGGATTAGTACAAACACACACACACACACACACACACACACACACACACAC
>VXCM01008216.1:0-10910 GCA_014773175.1 Lucifuga dentata
GAATCTGCTGTGTGCTCAGCTGTACTTAACATAAAGTGCTGTAATGTATTTGATTGACGGTCCTTCCAAACTTGAAATTAAGTGTGGTTATTTACATGTCAGTCCAATATAATAACCCAGAGCCTTCATCACAGAAAACTGACATCTTTAGCTGAATCATCAAATTGGCTGACTGAGGAAAAAGCTCAGTTCTCTGCTTTCACTTTGCCTAATTGTCCCTGTGCGAAGTGGCAGAGATCAGCCATGGCTTTATTAGAAAGTATGATCCAAAAACAATCAAATCTACGTTATTAGTGGAAAAGCTATTTCTCCTTTGTGAGGAGATGTGCAGGCTGAAGGCTGTGAGGCAGATCTGTGTTTCTGAATGAAATCCTGCTGTGATCTTGTGAATGTCGAGCGTCATTTAGTTTTGCACTATCAGGCGCCACCAGGCTGAATATTCAAACTCTTATTAAAATTAGACACACGTTACTGCCATACATAACGGCATTGTTGTGTGAGTGTGTGTTTTGCTTTGAGCAAAATACATTTCAAAATGTTTTCTAACACATATCAGACAGTAGGACATTATCCGTCTTCCTGCTGGAGTGGCAACACAGAAAAATAGGCTTTAGTTCCACGTCTGAATAACACATATCTGTGTGTGTGTGTGTGTGTGTGGGGGTGAGACTCAGTCTCAGCTGGGGTGAGACTGAAGTCTGAATCAGGAGATTTAAACTCTGAATGTGACCCTCAGTATGTTCAGTGGTCAATAAAAGACAAGTAACTTCTACTCAGTTATCAGTAAAACACCAAACGATCACAGCATGCTGATATCTGTTAAGTTAACCTCATAACCTCATACGTTATTCTCATAACTTTAATATTATTTATATGACAGATTTGCATCACAATTTACATTAGCCAGAGGCTCGGTTAACTCAGACTCCACAAGGTGGAGAATTAAAACTTTAGATGAATCAAATGACACAATGCATGCTGGACAGTTAGATCCATCAGATTTACACCAGGCACACACACACACACACACACAGGCACACACAATTTCTGCAGATTAATGAGGTCAACCATCAAAGAGCTGTTCTGTTTGCAGGTCAGTACCATATGTGTGTGTGTGTGTGTGTGTTTAGGTCCAGTTCTATCACCTCTCTCATGGTGGTGGAGGACTTGGGGAAGGTCTTTCCTCCACTCAGGTTTTGGTATCTCTTCTCCAGGGCTGAAAGCCTCTCCTTCTCCTGGAACAAAGACATCCTCTGTCTTACAAACATCACCAGGTTAGTCCAGCTACATCTAATTACTGAGCTAAATAGCCAATGAGCTGTATTATATATGATGTATCTAATATGTCAAAATATCCTATATATAATATACTCCCTCCCTCCCTCAAAGCTAAGCAAACGTCGTTCTTTTTGTCAAAGTTACTTCATTTAACCGATGCATCATGGTGCTGCTGAGAGGAGAAAAACTCAGCTAGAAGTCCATCATCTGGCTTATAAAGAATCCGTTACATCTTATAACAAAGCTGTTAGAAAAGCTAGAGGAGATTATTTCTCAAAAATTGTTGCAGCAGTGATGACAACCCTAGAATACTGCTCTCCACAATCAACCATTTTTTGAATTCCCCTTCAGACCGAGAACTTAGTCATACTGATACTGGGCTATACAAATAAATTTGATTCGATTTGAGTTATTGTGTAACGCAAAATTACTGGTATGGTCCTTTACCTTTTGCAGCATCTGCAATGTAATGTTCTTGTCTTTAGCCAGCTGGTCACACTC
This sequence comes from Lucifuga dentata, assembly GCA_014773175.1. Taxonomy (NCBI): domain Eukaryota; kingdom Metazoa; phylum Chordata; class Actinopteri; order Ophidiiformes; family Bythitidae; genus Lucifuga; species Lucifuga dentata. The sequence goes on from VXCM01008216.1 coordinate 1,780, forward strand.
CTGTGCCGCCTGCAGGCTGAGCTGGTTGGCCTGGTTCTCTAAAGCAGACATCTTCCCCTTTAGAGGAAGAAAAGTCATCACACAAATGCCGACAGCTTTAAACCAGCAAGGACTCTTATGATGTTACTTCATAATATACTCATAAACTCCTTTGCTGATTGGTCCATGTTTGCTTTGACACCACAGGAAGCAGCATAAAGTCTTAAATATGTAGCAGGACATCGGCATGCAGATTTTCATTGAAGTTTACTTGGCGCACACATTAAAACAACACATTGTGAATGGGACTCCAGCATCCTAATGAAAGTAATAAAAGCTTTATGAATAAGCTTTAGCCGTCATGGCAGTGATTTAGTGTAGCGCCCGGTGCTACACTAAATCAGATCACGCAGCTATAGTTACATGACTTAAGTGTGAATGGCAAAAACTGTCGAATTAAACTCAACTAATCTGTCCGAATGCTAATAAGGAATTCTTGCGTCTGAGATCTCCCACGGCGGTCAGGGATTTTCCTCACCTTCCTCGTGGCCACGCTGCTGTGGTACTCTTCCCTCTCCTGCAGCAGCTGCTGGCTGATGGTTTCTCTTTCCTCCTCCAGGCTGCTCTCTCTCTCCAGCTGCTGAAACTCCAGGTCCTCAAACTTCTTGGTTCCTGCTTCCAAAGCCTCTCCATCCTAACGGGAGTCAAGAACACAATATCAGCAGTTATAAAGTGGACGCCAAACAAATTAATACACAAGCAGGGATCATTTAGATGCCATCAACCATGACATCAGACCAAAATAATGGCTATTAGCAAATCCAGGCACCTACAGCATTTAGCCTAATCCTTTTCAAACATTAGCCTGGCATGGCTGCATCTCCTCTGAAGGCTCAGCCAGACTCAGTCATTCGTAGACAAACGCGCTTTTGCTGCAGCACAGCTGCTGCGGTAGCAGATGCAGCAGACGGTCACATAAGAAGGCAAAGGATGGTCGCTTTTATCAAAACCTATTTTGAACGGTGAGACTTAGGGACAACATGGCAATTTTTGACTGAAAATCTCCGCATGACTTTCACTTCTTTTACATTTTCGGAGTATCATCACGCCTGTATTTATATTAATATACAGTACAAAAAACACAGGCTAATGAGGTGATACTCTTATGAAATTCAACTAAAATTTCATACTGGCCTCAAAATAAAGCATTACAATTTTAAGGCATCTTCCGCCGCTTATAGCATGATCACATCTGTGGGGACAAAATCATCTGTGCTTTTGAAATATACATTTTATAGTTGTTTTTATTGTCATCATCATGTGTAAGTTTCACAGCATCTAGACGGGAGGAAGTGGACAGCTGGAAACGTCTGCTGTCCAACTGGAAAATAAATCGCCGCTGGAATTAGCCCAATAATTCAGCAAGAACTTAAAAACATCAAACCTTAATAATGAATTTACACCCTTGTTTAAACACATGAAATTTTTTTGCTCAGGTCATCATAGAATCGTGAAATTCTCTAATATGTGATCTCAAACTTTGTTCCTGTCACTGCAAATCATTTACACAGTCTGACAATGCTGGAAAACAGTGTTTACAGCTTCATATCACTTATTTATCGGCTTTTTTTTACAGCTTGGTCATGTTCCAATTCAGCTCAGAGTTACTTGTACTGATCAAATCGGTGAAAAGGGAAAGTGTGTGTTGTGGCTGATCCTGTGTGTTAACCTGACAAATCAAGGCACTGCATCATCAATTTCTGTTTGCATTTAAAACTTTGGTGAAAACCCTAGATTAACCAAATCAAACACGTGAAAAGTATGTGGTTCCTGCTGAAACAGACTTTCAAAAAAAAAGCATTTACATGACCTCAGACCAAACACGAAGCAAGTTTTTACAGTCCGAGCAAATGCACGAATGACGATATTAACAGACGTGAAACCTGACTTCTGTCTATATGTCAGGCTGATGCATTTCAAACTGCTGCACTTCCTGATGCGTTGTGAAATCAGTCTGAGACTGACATCTCTCTCTCTCTCTCTCTCTCTCAAGAACTAAAAATCACGTGTGTGTGAGAAAACTTGACATTTAAGGTAACTGCTGAAAGAGGAACTAGGCTGTAAATATAAATGCGATAATCACTAAAGCGTGAGAGAAGTGACAGGACGAGAGCAGGAGAGGGATGGATCTAGTCAGGCTGGGTGTTAGTTGATTAGTAAGCATGAGTGAGTGAGCATGTATGAGCTGTAACAAAAACAGCTCAGAGTCACACATGCAGGATCAGAACCACACGCTAACAAAACACGCGGCTAGAGGCTGAAGTGGTAAGAGCCCTTCTGTGCTCGTCTCACCGAGCCTGTAGCAGCACCAGCCGCTTTGTGGCACTAGCATGTGGGTGAAGCACACATCATGGAGTGCATGTGTGAATGCGTGTCTGTGCACCATATGGAACTAATGTGTTAAAGGTGCCAGTGACACACACACACACACACAATTTATAACTCTGAGGATTTGTGCTGAAGATGCCACATTTCAAATAACAGATATGACAGACTTTGAATTGCACCTGGGTCTTCAATGCCGTGTGCAGCTCGTGTTTTCTTACTGTCTGCCTGTGACCTGTGACCCTGTGGGTTGTGTGTACGTGTGTGGTACACTGGGCAGAGGGTGGGGGTCGGTGCTTGTGTTGACTGGTGACCCACCCGCCTGAGCTGTTCCTGTAAGTGTTCCCGCAGAGACTCGGGACAGTTATGAAGCTGGTTCTTCAGCTCAGCGAAGCCCTCCTGGAGGCTCTGCAGGACCCGACGCTCAGCCTCAACATTAGCCCTCTCCTAGAAACACAGCACACACACATAGGAGAGAGGGACGAGAGAGAGAGAGAGAGAGAGAGAGAGAGAGAGAGAGAGAGAGAGAGAGAGACTGCTCAAATCTACACCATGCAAATGAAAGCTGTGTGTTAGTCAGATGCACGTCATGACAGATTTGTAGGACTTTGCTGGGCAGAATCTGGACATTAAATACCAGCTGAAATAAACACAGCATTCTGTTTATCAATGCAGATAAAAGTCTGTGAAAGAACATATATTATTCAACCAAATGAACTCCTAACAATCCTAAGCAGTCTTAGTTGGAGCTCTCCAACTGAAGGCTAGAAGCATCATTCTGTTGAATGCTGCTTCAGTTCTGAGCTCAGGAATCACCAATAACCTCCAGCTTTGAGTTCAGTTTGTGTTGAACAGTCAGCAGGTTGGCTTGTAGTCTTTTACCGTAAGCACCAAGACTTCCTGTGAAAAGCCTTACAGGTTGCTCCTTTTCACTATCAACAAGAAGCTCAGGTGAAGCTTCAAGCTGATCTTCCCCAACCTTTTCACGTCACATGTAAGATATGTCATTATTTTCTATCTTCTTTCATAAAGTTGGAAACAAAAAGGAGCAAAGGATGGAAGGCAACATCTCTACCATTCCCTTGATGACTGAAATGATGATGTAATGTTGATCGTTTTGCTGGGAACCATGTTGTTCCCTCACAAACACACGTGGGATTTATTAACGCCAGTCTGACTATATCTTGATTTTAGGACCTGTCCACCTCATTCATTTTTCTGCTACTGTCAAAACATGGTAGGTACAGGTAAGAAGTAGAAGAGACCCTGCTACAACCATCGCAGAGAACATGCTAGAAGTTTCTGCAGAACCCATGCAGTGCAAAACGAAAGACGACAGAGGCCGAGTAGCTGCACAGCAGGTTTCCCTTTTCATGCAGACACTGAAAAAACAGATGAGCTAAGGAGTTTCCGGCGGCAGCTACGAGTGCTGAACAAGCAGAGGAAGAATGAGGGGCGAATGGATTCGGGTTAATTTGCAGAGAGAACTAAGGAGAAAAGAGAACTCAACCTGAGATGAAAGCAGCAAGGTGGCGTCATGCAGGAGAGAACACCTCAGCACACAGAAATCCACTCATTTAAGTTCCATTATACGATAAAGGAAAAAGGCATCAAATTCTGTCAATGATGAGGAAAGCTCAGTATGAGAGGAACGCCGCCTCTGAGCCAGCACAGAATGCCACAGGGACCAGAGCAGCACAGGCAGTGTGTGTGTGTGTGTGTGTTGTGTTTATCTATGTAAGCAGCTTTGCTCCGCCCTCCTCTTATGTTTTTACCTTGTCTTTCTCCCTCTGGATGGCGCTCTCCAGCTCATCCAGCTTGTGCTGCAGCTGAGCAATGATGTCTGATTCAGCCTCGATCTGGTCGAGCTCAGCCTGCCTCTCCCCCTGCAGCAAGGCGCGCTCCATCTCTGCCTGCAACAGCGAATCACAGTCAGCCGGAGCACAACCCGCGACCTGGATCCAACTTACACTCAAGCATCAAACTTTACATCCAAGTTTTACTTCTACAAGCATTTTATTGGAGCACGGGTCTCATACATTGTGAAATGACTTCACCTCTTGTTTGGACTCCTGAAGTTGCTGCTCCAGCTCTGTTAGCCGAGTTTTAAGTTCATCAATCCGCGCGAGGACGCGAACCCGCTCATCCTCCAGGTAGCTCAGCTCCAGGTGACCTGTACTGGCCAAACTGGGTGAGTCCTCGTGCTACACAGAGGGAGAGACATCTTCAGAGAAAGGACATGAAGACGGAGATGATGCTTCTCCTCTCAGCCTGGGATATTTGCATTTCAGTGATATCCACAAATATGAAAAGCTCGAATGCCAGGAAGCATTTAAATGCCGAGTCAGGATTTATCTTTGCGCATCTGTCCACATACAGACATATTACACACACCTGAAGTGTTATCTACACCCCAACATGTGTTTTAACTTGATATGCAGAACCACAGACATACACAAGACTCCAAACATATAACGTGCATGACGACCATGTCACATACACATTCGCATGATGCAGCGCTATAGATAAAGCTTGAGCCCTGAACAAAACTGAACATTCACTTTTGGGAGGTAAAAAAAAAGGATAATTCCATTATTCAATTTAAGATTCGCACATTCGCCCAAAAATTCCCAATTTGATTAGCTTTTGTCTCAGGAGATCCATTAGGTACAGAATTCTTTTTTTTTTTATTCAAATATACAACAAATCACAACATCTAAGCATCTACACAGTCTAAACAGTCTAAACAGTCTACTGAAATGCTGTTTATTTTGCAAATCAAGTTGTGCCTGTCTCTAGTTGAAAATGTACAAAATATTAAAAGCAGGTGATTGTGCTTTGAGTTTCCAGACTCATGTACAAGCAAAGCATGAGAATGGAGGACAGGTGAAGGAGCCAGCTGTGAATCAAACAGCTGGATGCTGACATGGCCAACAGGAAGCGCTGCATGGTGTGACGCGTCCAAATAGCTCTGAAGTCTGTTTTACGGACAGCTCAAATGAAACTCTTCACCTTCTCTGTGCTTCTCATCAGTTTGAGTTTTTTTTTCCTCTGGGACAGGAATTAGAGTAGAATTTTCCTCAAAGACATGCGTGGACTTTCCTGGATGTGTTCAGAATGAAAAGCTTTAGGCCTCGGTGGCACATAGCTGAAAATGAACTTCCCACTCTGAGTGGGAGATAACAGAGGTAAAACCTGTGATATGAAATAATAGCTCTTTATTTTGTCTAATATGGTTAATAATAATTTCATCACAGCAAAACTGATCTGTTTCTTTTTGGTGGTCCCTGGTCCTCAGTTTGAGAACCACTGATTTAGCTAACTTGAGCACATTTTTTGCACATGGGATTCCACATGGCATGCAGAGTGTCTGTGGTGGGAATGACCTGTGTGACCTCTGACCTGTCTGTCTCCATTGTGCAGAGCAGAAACTGGAGCAGGAGACGTCCTCACCTCCTGATGAGTGCTCTCTGTGCTGCTGCACTCCTCCTTCAGGTTCTCCTCATCACTCTCCCTCTGTCTCTGCACCACACGCAATGCGGCCGAGGACGCCGTCCCTCCTACGACATTCTCCATGGACAGTCTCCGCCCGGAGCCATCTGCAAGCCCCCCAGGAAAACCTGTCCTCCCTGAGCCCAGAGAGTCCAGGCTGGCGCTCTCTCCTTTGTTATACTCAGCACAGAGGTTGAGGATGGTCTCCAGCCGCTGCCTCTCCTGCAGGAAACACAAACATCACATCAGCATTTCAGCTCATATCTTCACTTTATTCTGCCACGTAAGCTCAGCATGGGGAAACACTGTTTCCCCATGCTGAGTCGTTCATTTGAACAGGGCTGAGCGTACAGCCCTGTTCAAATCCAGGGCTGTATGCTCACGTGTGTGCTGCATTTCTACTGGCTCAGAACACAAACATGTTTGGGTGACTTGGCGACTGGGAGTGACAAACTGTACGTGGCATTTTGGTTGAAAATGACAAACACTATGATGCAAGCATACCCTTTATGTGAGCGCTATGAACCTCATATTGATGCAGGCCTACTTAAGCTTCAATACAGACATTTTTGTATGTTGAACCTGAGATAGAAGGTCTGCATGCCTAAAACGCGGATGTCATGTAAATCTGAAACTTACATTTTAGGCAAGAAAGAATTTTGACAAATTATTGTTTTTTTAGTATATTTTATTTTTATACACTGTCTCTCAAACATCAGTGCAAAACAATTTAACAAAAGCAACCTTGTAAGATATTTTTGCTCAAACTAAAGTATCTTAGAAATTCTTCCTTTAGTCTATCAAATTTAATAAACCAGAACGGTGGCCCTGAAACCATGCTACATACTCAACTATGACATTTCTGCACCATTAATCTGGATTAATTAATCTGGATTACACACCTACAATACAGTATGTCTCTAATGATTCCAACCAGACTGTGTGTGTGTGTGTGTGTGTGTGTGTGTGTGTATACACCTATATAGTGAAGTCCCACATCAATGCAACACTGGTATTTTTCCATTAATCTTTAAAATCTATCCAAAACCCAAAGCAAACACTGGTATACTATCAAGTATTACTTCTTTTTACCTTCATAATTCATTTACAAATATAAAATAGTGTCACGGAACAATTTAACCCACACTAAAATTGTGCAAAGAAAACAGAATAAAATTGCAGGTTTTATGATGACAAGGTAGAAATCTTTATCATTTATACTCTTCCTCCCATTTTCATTGGACTGAGATTGAGGTAAAAGTCCCAGAGCCTGGATGGAATAAAGAAATTTCCTTTATTTGCTGAACATGCACAACTAGCTTACAGGAGAGGAAGTATGCCAGAATCCTTACAGTGACTGTAAACTCATGGAGCGTTCACTAACCCTAACCCATAAATCAAAGGAAAAAAAATGCATTATCCAAAACATCTAACAGGGAAAAAAATAATACAACATCTAATTCAGAACATATTGCCCTAATTATCAGAATTAGTTTGAATCTGCTTGTAAATATACTGATAAAACTGATCTGCAATAACAGGTGCTATTGAGTTTGAGTGGACAGAAGTCTGATGATCCCTGAAGCAACACAGCGACCCACACAGTCATCTCCACGGGGGGCTGCCTAACGAGCCATCCAGCTGTTATCAGGGCTCAAACGGTGGATGACCTTTGACCTCTGAATGAGTTGAGACAGAGTGTCTCTGAGCTCTGCAGAGCCACACACAGAAAACAGAGAATCAAAGGACACACAGGTTTTACAGATCGTCTCAGTGGTCAGACTAAAATCAGACTAAAATCATAATCAATCATAATCAATCAAAAATTCATAATCAATCAGAAACTCATAATCAAAAACTCACAATCAATCAAAAGCTTGTGGGACTAATACTGCAGTGCATACTTCATGGAGCCACTTGTAATATTTCAAAAGTAAGAAAATAAAAGATCTATTAAAAACTTTAAGGCTTAATGAGTAATCCTAAATAACGTTAATTACTCCCGAAATCACTGATAGAATTGATGTCATATCAAAGAAAAATCATAATCATTATTTTATCTCTTTCCACTGAAACAGAATGAAGGAGGACAAAAGTTTCAGTCACTTCACATTATTTTGTATGTGATGTAGTGAAACATTCACTATTTGGTAAGTAGTCCAAAATCAATTAAAATCAATTACGAAAATATGAATGAGGCTTTTTACGCATGTCAAAACTAATGCTGTGTGTATGTATAAAAAAGTATATACAACATGTGGTTATTTCACTCCTAATACATTTAGTTTTTAATATCAATGATTAGCGCTCGTCTGTGAAAGTGGAATACTTAGAATGTCATGAGATTTTTGAGCTAATAATCAGTGAAATCATCCTGAGTAATATACATATATATATCTGTAATGTCTCATACATAATGCATTACAGATATATATACTGTACATGCTCTAATAGTGGCTGGGGCCTTTATTTACCTCAACAGCGGAGAGAACCCGGCCTTTATAAGATACAGGCTTTTATTGGAGACAGGCCTTTATTTCTAATTAAGGATGTATAACTACGTGCTTCTCGCCAAACTTTCCCTTTGCTGTGTCATAATTTATTTGTGTCCTTCAGTTTTCCATTAAAAACCCTGGAAATGATGACCGTGGTAAAATCCATTAAGTCAGCACTCCCTGCAACAGTTATTACGGTAGGCGTGGTGAGATTTAAACCTAAATGAGAGTCTCGTAGCCGGCTAGCACCGCTGATAGATGCACCATAATACATTTAAGAAAAAATAAATTAAAAAACGCCGCTGCTATGGAGAAACATTTCACAGTGTGATCATTCCTCTATCAGCTTTTAGAAAGGCTCGCTTTCATCCANTATGGAGAAACATTTCACAGTGTGATCATTCCTCTATCAGCTTTTAGAAAGGCTCGCTTTCATCCATTTTATCCACATTTCCAGGTTTGTGTGTTACAGCAGAGTGTCACTCGCTCCTCGCCGGGGAGGAGCTCCATGTTTACGGCTTTGTTTCACGCTGAGTCCGGTCGTTCCTTCTGGCTGAAAGGATAATGGCTAGAGGTTTTTAAAGAGGTTTGGTATTTAAAACGTAGATACTGTCATCTGATTATGGAGCCCAGGCTGGCTCAAGGGGAGGGAGAGAGAGAGAGAGACAAAAGTCGTTCAAACAATTTTATAAGTAATTTTTCCCCTCCTCCTTGAGCCTCCCAGGCTCCATAGTTAGCGTTAGCAGCAGCAGAATACACTAATATTATTTGCCTGGACCA
>VXCM01008217.1:0-10822 GCA_014773175.1 Lucifuga dentata
CCCCCCCGCCGGGTTCTCCTGTCACATAGATGGACTTTTGTTAACGGCGTGGAGTTATTTTCCCCGTAACGACCGTTCTCAGACGTTATGCGTTTTCCAGGACCGATTCCAGGAAAACTCCGTCAAACAGCACGTGAACGTACAAGTTTTTTAAAGGACCAGACCGGTGGCTTTTCCTGTTAAGCCCAATACTCACATACATGACACAACTGCCAAGCATTTTCCAAAACATAAAACCATATTTCATTTTCCTGTTATTTTTAAATCCCCTAATCTTTCAAAATCAAATGTTCAGGTGATAAACACGCCTTAAAATTCAATGTTTCAAGCAGGAAAACTTGTAGCGGGTTTTAATTTCTCCATAAAGGCCGTCTTCTCCTGACGGTTTCTTCCTGCAGCTCCATGTCGGTTCAGCTAAATTAACTTTGACAACAAGAAGAAAGGCGTCATGCTGTGATGGATTATTTATCTCGGCATGTTTCAAATCTCTACAAGCTTATTTTTATGCTGGAATGAACTGAAACAATGGAAATCTAGAAGGTAGGAAAAACAATAATAAAATTTACCCAATAGTATGTTTTGGAAAATAGCTGTTAGTAACGTAGCATGTATGCAGGGTGTATTATGGGCTCAAACATGCTAAATCACCGGTATAATCCTTTAATGTCAGCTGTCAGTGGTGCTGAAGGGATGAATTCATTTAACTGTCAAATAACTGTTATATTAACATTTATTTCAAAGAACAAGAATTTATATTGAAATGAATGAAAATGTGGAATAATTTATGATCAGCAGCTTCAATTACATTTATAATATTAATATTAAGGAAGTTTGATTAAGAAAATAAACCTTTTATTTCCGTTCAAAAACATATTAATAAAGCAGTAACGTTCTAATCTGAAGCTCTGAATATTAATATTCATTAATAATTCAGTCTGTAATGAAATTAACATTCATGATGACAAATGGAAATTATCCATCGACAAATAAAAATCACAAAAAAACAAAAAGAAAGCAAATGATTCCAAAAAGTTTCATTTTCAAAATATAGTAGTTATGATGAAAATACAGACTAAAAGATGAAATGAACTGGAAACACGCAGACTTTAAAATCAACAGGGAAATCTCGATATTCATAAGAGTATTAAAAGTTAGGAGGATTCAAACACACTTTAAGGAGCTTTGCGGTGATTTTATCATCATTTCAGACTGAAAATACTTTTTGGAAAACAGTCCATGATAAATATTTCATACACAATAAATGTTCCATTGATAGCATAAATGAAGGATGAATCATAAACTCACCTGTTTTAATCTTCGCCACTTCGCTCTTCGGTTTTGGAACCAAGTTTTCACCTGAAAGACAAATTAAAAAGTAAACATTTTCTGTCTGATATGAGAAGTTTTGTCGACATGACTGATAACTGAAGAATATATGAACGTGGAGCTCCAGGCCAAAAATCAAATCCTACGATTTCATTCAATGTAAAATGGATTTAAAATGTTTAATATGGTAATTAATGAAAAATGCTGCATTTAAATAAGGTATATTCATGCTACTTTCTGACATTTATTTATTTATCGGCTTGTCAGACATTAAGCTGTGGAACCTTTATGCACAGATTTTGTTTTTACAGTATAATCATGTTGCTGCAGACTCTCCTTCATTAACGGCTAATTTTAACTCTTAAATTTTGAGCGGAATATGTCTGTTCATATTTAATATCGGCGCAGGAAACCATTGAAGATGCATCAGAAGTTGTTTCCAACAATAATTTCTATGATTGTAATTCTGCTGCTGTTACTTGATGATCAGAATTTATCTTGTAATAAAAGAACATTTTTGAATATTTGGCGTCATGAAACGCGGCTAATAATCTAATAATATACAAACATAAAGAGAAGAAAGGGCTGGTGTTAGAGACAATGTTTTCTATAACTTATCTGGACCAAACTGCACCGGTTGTAGTTTATCATGAAATAATTAATGTAAATAAACTATTTTCGCATCTACCGCACAATTTGTGCATTCTGCTCTAAATTTATTGAGTACTATTGTGTTTAATTTTTTCTCCTGTACTTATGTTTTCATTTTTAAAATTACATAAAATTACGTTTCTGCGGTGAAAACTCTAAAATATAAATAATACATAATAAATATAATAATATATATAATATATAATATAATAAATAAATAAATAATAGAAAAACTATAATAAATATAATAATATATATAATATATAATATAATAAATAAATAAATAATAGAAAAACTTTTTTCTATAATATTCTTTATATAATATATATAATATATATTATATTTATTATGTATTATTTGTATTTTTTGAGTTTTCACTGCAGAAACGTAATTTTATGCGGACCACATATTACTGCAGAGGTCTGATTTTTATAAAAAAAATCAATAAAGAAAGCTCCTTGAAATCCTTGAAGTCCTGATTTTTTTCCATTCATGGTCATTTACTTCTGAAGAAACTGAAAAGAAATTTCAATGTTCAGAAATAATTCTTCATTCTGCTCCTGTTTCCAGGTCGGCACCAACTTTTAAGGTGAAGTTTTAAACTTAACGCTGATTGGGCCGATTTTAATCGAATTCATCATGGTGGCTGAATTTTTATTGATTTATTTATTGCTTTATTTTTTTTTTACAAAAAGAAGATCTGCTTATTTGGACGGTGATTCAGGATGGATCACCGTCGGGGATCAACAATCCGTGGGGATTGTCGGCCTTGGCGGAGGAATGTTCTGTAACTTNCCGTCGGGGATCAACAATCCGTGGGGATTGTCGGCCTTGGCGGAGGAATGTTCTGTAACTTCCTGTATCATTTGTCTGATTTTCTGAGTGGAGGAGCAGCGTGGGGTGTGTGTGGCGTGTGTGCAGCGTGGGTGGCTGGTGTGACCTGTCTCTCGCTGAGCTGCAGCATCTTGGCCAGCCTCTTCCTCTCCGGAGGCGACAGATATTTCTGCGTGTCGAACTTCTTCTCCAGCTCGATGGTCTGGTCGTTAGAGAAACGGACCTGACCGCCTTTTCTCTTGTGTAACGGCCGCGGGATGAAGGGGCTCCACAGCACGGGCTTTGCTGCAGGGGGGAGGAGGAGGAGGAGGAGGAGGAGGAGGAGTTCATGCTGCGTTATTCGTCTTAAAGGATAAGATCTGATACCGTGACGCACCGACATCCATGGAAAACAGAAAAACGTCAGAGATGGAGACAAAAATAAAAGCTGAAGCATAAATATGTTACTGAACGTGACATATGCTGGATTTAGCAAAAAATAACTTTATAAAAAAAAAAAAACCTTGTATCTCAAATGTACTTTTTATAAAATCAAAGCTCTGTAAAACAGCCTGGTTTCATTCCGATGATTCAGTAAAATTGAACAGGGATGAACATACAACATACAACATACAACATACAACATACAGACAAATGTGGAAAATGTCATGTATTATATGAGTCTTTAAGCTAATTTGCTCCTTATATTTGATCTAGTTTTAGACAATTTATTCTACAGGAGGATAAAAGAAAAGCGGATTTTATACGAACTCCAATTTAGTTTTTTAAAATCATAATTTAACATTACCTGGAGCGTTCTCTTTTATTTTTTAATACTTCAGTACATTTTACTGATACTTCACAAAAACAAAGTATTTTACTGATACTTCACAATAACAAAGTATTTTCCATTTAGTTTCTATAAAGTTGTTGATATTTGAATTCTACCGGCTGTTAAATATGATTTATTAAAATGATTTCACTATGATGAATGAAGGATCTATTTTGCAATGCAAAGACAATCAATGTGTGTTCATGCGTGTGTGTAGGTGCATGTGTGCGCGCGTGCGTGTGTTTCCTGCAGGCCTGCTGCACGCTGTTCAGGAAGGCCGTGACAGAGTAAAATATGGCCAAATATCCGCTTCGTGTGCTTCCTGCCCTTCACACACACACACACACACACACACACACACACACACACACACACACACACGGTCTGTTGTGATTGCTGTGAAAATCACTGAATAAAGCGATCAGAAATCAAACTAAAATCATAAAAGTAAAAAAATGAAAACTGACTGATCAATTTAATGAAACCCAAACAGCCGTTTTTTTTTTTAATTAATAAGCCTTTTATGTTTCTATACAAAAAATCCCTAATTAATATATCGTGTATTGTTTTAATGTGTGATTTAAAACTCGCATTTACATATTTCAAATAAAACAGAATTCCCAATAAAAACTGCTGCAAACACATCAACTCTACAGCAGGAAAATATCTCATAAAGTAAGAAATATGAGCTGATGTTTCAGTCTCTGCGTCTTAAAGTCCTGTAATGTCAGAAAAGCTCTTTTCTCATCCATAAATTTCTTTAGAAAAAAACCCCTGAAATCTCCTTTTTCTCAAAGACATTTTAAAACGACCTGGACGATTATTATCGATCCAGAAAATAACTGAACTTCAGTGATGAAGCAGATTTTTGTCTTTTAATTGGCGTCGCAGATAAATCCAAGTTTCCGTGGCTTCAAAGAACCATTATTTTGCATGTTTGAGCCTAATATATTCAGTTTTCATACATGTTACGTTACTGACAATCATTTCCCAAAGGATAAAACCGTATTTCAGCTTTCCTGATATTTTGCTAAATCTCTTAATCTTTCAAAATCAAATATTCAAGTGATACACCCACCTTAAAAATCCATGTTTCTCCTGCTAATAGTTACACAGCCTTATGAAGTCACGGTCCTTTACATTTTTCCATAAACGCAGGTCTTGATTTTAATAGAGAATGAAATGAAACCAATGGAGGTCTGGAAGGTAGGAAAAACATTTTTAATTCTCTCTTCCAGTAGTATCCTTTGGAAAATGATTGTCAGTAACGTTACATGTATGAAAATAGAATATATTAGGCTCAAACATGCAAAATGGANAAAATGATTGTCAGTAACGTTACATGTATGAAAATAGAATATATTAGGCTCAAACATGCAAAATGGACGGTATGGTCCTTTAAGTGAAATAAAGGCTGCAAACACTTGAAACAAAAAAAAGGAAAGAAAAACACAATCTTTTCAGCTAAATCTGGTGTGTATTTGCCGCGGCCTGAGTGTGTTTTTTGTGTATGAATATGAATGTTTGGCTGATTTTCCTGTAGAAAGTCAGAAACATCCACAGGAAACGCGACAATAGAGAGAAACGGATCCTGACTATCAGAGGCAGAGTGTTTCCTGAATATGTCTGGATTGAGGATGTCGATAAAATAATCAGCAGCCAGCAGCGGCTCCGGGGGGCACCGGAAAACATTCAGCAGCTTACACACACACACACACACACACACGCACGCTGCAGCACGGTTTAACGTGTTTCAGAGTAAAGTGTTTCCTCCGACATGATTCTGATAATACAAAGTAAAGAGTTACGCTCAGGTGGAACTTCATATAGCATTGTTCTGACACTCGGTGTCTCAGTAAGTAGATTAAAATAAGATTTCAAAAGGAAAATCAGCCCTGATATTAAATCTTACAGCAGCGACGGAACATCTCGGCTGCCGTAGTTTTATGAGCAGAAATTTTCCTTTAAGTTACCTGAAGTTTCAGGTGTGTCAGACATGATTTGTTCCATGGCTGCATCCAGACTGACTGACAAACTTCAGATGTTTCAATACATCAAATAATGGAAATATTTTAATGTCTTGTACAAAGGTTTTGAAAGTTGATATTAAAGGTTTTATTATTTGTGTGAAGACAGATTCAAAAACTACAGAATGTTTTCCCTCTTTTCTGAGGACATTTGCTACTCATGGGCATAAGGAAACCCCCCCCCCCCCCNCTCACACACACACACACACAGAGTGTAATAACAGGTGATTTAGCTGCATGTTTTATTCGCTGCTGATTCTCTGATGTTTCAGAACAATGGAGTCAGGAAAACGAGTCAAGGCTGTGTGTGTGTGTGTGTGTGTGTGTGTGTGTGTGAGTGAGTATGTGTGTGTGTGTGTGTGCCTGAATGGATCAGCAGCACTTACATGTCACAATAACAAAGTGATTCATACATGCGTGATCAGTTCTTTGAGAAAAAAAAAAAGTTATTTTCTATTGGAAAAGACAGAAATGCATCAGTTTCTATGAGTTGATGAGTGTGTGTGTGTGTGTGTGTATGTGTGTGTGTGTGTGTGTGTGTGTGTGTGTGTGTTTGTAACTGCTGTCTGAGTGTGACACGCGTGACCAAGCGTGATATATTCATGCAAAAACGGTTTCGTTGGTACAGAAACGAAGCTTGTGAAAGAAATGTTTCTCTAAAGATTAAAAAAAAAAAAAAAAAAANAAAAAAAAAAAAAAAAAATCAGCCTTTGTTCAGCCGCGTCATCATCATCATCATCATCATCATCATCATCATCATCAGAACCTCAACGAGATAACCTGATGATGGGAAAGAAGAAAATACAGTATATCTGCAAGTTTTTTTTTTTTTGTTTTTTGTTTTGTCTATTATCAGATTTTTTCTATTGAAATATAAAGTTTGTAAGTTTTACCTCTTCAGGCCTAAACATGTTAAAATGAAACATGTGACACGTTACAAAGAGAACCATTCAGACATCAAACATCATGAATGATTTCTGTTTCTGATCAGAAAAAGCTGCAGCTTTAAATCACCGAGTTTTTAGTCCAGACGTGGACATGTCCACGCCGTGTCTTCCACTCACCGAGAGGGTCGTGTCTCAGCAGCGCCTGCGCGTACTCCCCCACGGAGCGGTGCTGGTGTTGGAACGGGTAGATGGAGCCCGTGAAGGCTCCTGCGGAGGCGTACGTTGCCGTTAACGCCGCCGCGGCGTGGTGAGACAGGGCCGGATGGATCGGCGTGGGTTCGTAAATAGGCGTCCGGTACGGAGAGATCAAACTTGTAAAGGATGAGTTGGGCGACGGGAAAGTCGGCGTGGGAACAACCGGAGTGGAACAAGATGAGGATGAGGATGAGGAGGAGAAGGAGGAGGAGGAGGAGGCGGCGGTCGGTCCATTCCGCCCCAGAATGTCCTCGATGTAGAAGGGCGTCGGGTGAGCGGGCTGCGTGGGAGTGGGTGCGTAAAGCGGGACGCTCATCGCTGCGCTGGAACCGCGTTAAAAGAAGAAGTCTGGTCCTCTCTCCTCCCTGCAGCCTTCCTCAGGAGCCTGGTATTATTCTATTCTACTATCACGTACCGGAGAGTCTGTCCGCCGGTTGTCCAGACGCCGTTACTGCAGGTCTGCGTCCCGCGGCTGCTGCGCTGAACTGGCTGCTGCTGGAGCAACTGCGGGCTGTTATCGGCTGTTATCGGCTGTTATCGGGCCGCAGCAGGAGGAAGGAGAGGATAACTGGACGGCAGACTTCCTGCAGGTGGCCAGCGGCGGCTTCTGATTGGCTGCTCGCTGCTCAGCGATCAGATGATAAATATATTTCAGGAGAATTCAGNCTTCTGATTGGCTGCTCGCTGCTCAGCGATCAGATGATAAATATATTTCAGGAGAATTCAGCCAATCAGCGGCGGCTGCTGCAAACCGACAAATCTGAGTCTGCGGAGATAAAAGCGTTTAAGTGCCGCTATAGAATGTGTGTGTGCAGACAGAATATGTGTGTGCAGATAGAATGTGTGTGTGTGCAGACAGAATGTGTGTGTGCAGATAGAATGTGTGTGTGCAGACAGAATGTATGTGCAGATAGAATGTGTGTGTGCAGACAGAATGTGTGTGCAGATAGAATGTGTATGTGTGCAGACAGAATGTGTGTGTGCAGATAGAATGTGTGTGTGCAGACAGAATGTGTGTGTGTGTGGAATAATAAAACTAATATCACATCACAGCAGGACAGAAAGTTCAGGAAATGTTATATAATCAACAGGTGAAAAACCTAAAAAATAAAAATAAAACTTTAAACTCCTGAAAGTTTTTGTTTATTGTTTTGAGGTTTAAATAAGTGACTTTTTTATTGGTGAACATTTGGGAGGCTTTTATTTTGGTATTCATATTTTGTGATTGACTTGCAGGTCGCGGGTCACGTGGTGCCTGTCAGACTCCATCTGCGCAGAATCTCAGCTTAGCTTTAAAATAATAATAATAATAATAATAATAATAATAATAATAATAATAATAATAATAATAACAACAACAACAAAGTTTTTTTAATAAAATGTCTTACTATTGCTAAAATGTTAAGACCCCTACAGCTACAAACAGCCTTTAGGTATTCATCCGCTTAATTAGGGAAATATAAGATGTATTATATATAAAATATAAACAGCTCAGAAATTATAGATTCATAAGCAAAATATAATGTAACTTCATAAATTTGTATATTGCCGCTCAATGGAAGGTGTGATATTATAGCATAACTCTCTTTCTCTCACGCACACACACACACACACACAAACATACACACACACAGGTGAGATCCACGCTGCGTGGCTCATGCTGCTGAGTTTTGTGCATGTTTTAAAAAGAAGTCTTTCTCTATTTTTTATTTTTAAAAAACATTTTTCTGCTTTTTTAGCTTAAAAGAAATGAGATAAAGATGAGGCTTATTATCACGTCTGATTTTGCTTGTATGACTATTATAATTTCACACTGATAATAATTAAATGTGCCTTTATTTATAAATGAAAAACGCATTAAATTCTTTTGACTAATCAAAGAGTTTGAAGTTTTATCATTATCAGTAATAAATATAACAGCTGAAAGTGATGAACTCAGGATTTGAATATTTGGGGTTTTCCTATGACCATATGACCATACATGTAAATCTGTTTAATAACTCAGCGATGCAGCTTTATTCTCTCATTATCATTTCCGCTTCAGTTAAACAATAACCAGAACTTCTCTGTTTTCCTGCAGCTTATCAGCTTATTAATGATATTTCAGATGTAGGAAGTTATTAAGTATAACACAGTCTGAAATGCTGCTGAGTACTTCCGTTTTTTGGAGACTTTAATTGTTTTACTCCATATCTGATAAGAAGCTCAGAAAGTTTGAGAAAAAAGAGTTGAGAAAAAAATCTGATGTCTCCAAAATCCAAACTGTTCTGGTTTCAGCTTGATTAGAATGCGTTTTTAATATTATCTTAATAACTTTACAAATAAAGGAGCTGAATCTTCGAAATGATCTGAAGGCAGGAAATCCTCAAACCTGGAGATACGAGCTTTTTCACCGCCTTTTGTTTCTGAAGTATCTTCTAATCCAGCTGAATCAGGCTGTTTCATTTCAAATTTCCGAGGAAATATTCTGATATATTGAAATCAGCCTGTTTAATAATTGAATAAAGTAATTCTGCTCATGCTGAAGGTTTGATATCTGCAGCATGAGCTCAGATAAATGATCACTTCCACACAATGCAGCTTCGATTTTTCGCTGCGTCTTTAAACTGCAACTTTCTACCAGTCATTTAGATAAAAAGCAGCAGAACAAACAGGAAGTCTGAAGACATGAAAGAAACCAGCAAACGGCTAATATTTGGACTCAGACAATCATTGCAGCTCATTGATCTGCGGCTCCGCGGCGTCACACTGCTGTCCAACAAGACGAATCACCGCAAACCGGCGCCGCACGTTCTATCATTAAAGGACCATACCGTCCTTTTGCATGTTTGAGCCTAATATATCCAGTTTTCATACATGTAACGTTACAATCATTTCCCAAAGCATACTACTGGAACGGTGAATTAAAATTGTTTTTCCTACCTTCCAGACCTCCATTGGTTTCAGTTCATTCTCTTATTAAAATCAACTTGTTGATACTGTAAACGTTCTTGGGATAGGTAATCCATCATCACCAACAAGACGTGTATTCAGGTTTTTTTAGAAGTTATGTAATTTTAGTGTTTAAGCTCAATAAAAAGCGTGGAGTGAATGTATGCCTCCACCGGGGAATATAGTCCCAAAAGAAGACCTGCGTTTATGGAAAAATTTAAAGGACCGTGACTTCATAAGGCTGTGTAACTATTAGCAGGAGAAACATGGATTTTTAAGGTGGGTGTATCACTTGAATATTTGATTTTGAAAGATGAAGAGATTTAGCAAAATATCAGGAAAGCTGAAATACGGTTTTATCCTTTGGGAAATGATTGTCAGTAACGTAACATGTATGAAAACTGAATATATTCAAACATGCAAAATGGACGATATGGTCCTTTAATGTTCCATGCAGAACTAGAACAAATGATTCAATTTGTCTGTTAAAATATATGAATTCAGATTTTATTAGTCTCTGCATCCCACTTCTTGATGAATGAAATGTTATTTAATCCTGATAAGTTAACACAGAGCCTTCTTTTTCTTTCCAGATGACTCAGCATTCAGGCTTTGTGTGATCTGCCTGTCTGACTTAACTTGTCTCTCTCCATCTGTCTCTCTCTTTCTCATTCTTGAGCTGTAATCATTTCTAGCCACCTTCTTCTGCAGATCATTAATAATTTAACAACATTTAATACGGTGTAATAAGGTTTGTGACAGATTTGGTCAGAAATAATATTTAATGAGGGCCAGTGAGAATCACTGTGGCATTTCTAGAAATATCACAGTAAAAATAGTTGAAATTTATGATAATAGTTAACTTTGTTTTATGTGTTATAGTATCAGCTGTCATTCTAAAGCCTCCATACAAAAACAGATAATTATTTAATTAGATAATATTCTGAAGAACATCCCATTCAAAAATGTAAAGTTGCTGTTTGTTTTATCGATTCCTCTGAATCATATTTACTTATTAACATTTTCTGTGCAGGAGTCTTCTTTTCCTTTGGGCTTTCCCTTCAGGGGTCACCACAGCGAATCATCTGCCTCCATCTAAC